>CATIWF010210866.1:0-41537 GCA_949630135.1 Balakata baccata
AAAAAAAAAATTCATAAATAGCAAAATGACAAAACAAACCAATTATAGTGGTATATTTGTTGTGCCATTTTTATTCATTATTATATCATGTCAAAGGATGTAACTATTTAAGATGGCTATAGTGTTTGCCTTTATAATACAAATAATGAGTTACAAATTACCAAAACTTGTAGATAAACCAAAATTCATAGAAGAGACTTTATAATGAAAAGAATGAAATTTGTAAATCTTTAGTCATCATTGCATGTTAATGCAATCTTAAATTATTAATGAAGTACTTGTGTTCAAGCTAATATTTTTGTTTAAAAAAGTTCAAATGAAATAAAATTACCAGTATTTTCAGTACCGAGTTTGACTAAAATATTTGGAGGATCACACAATATACTGCCAATTTTATAAGCCGATTTGAGGAAACAAATTCTAGCTACAGAGGAAACAAATAAAATACTGAAAATTATGTCAAACTCGGTACTGAAAATACTGAAAATTATCTTAATACTAAAAATGCTGAAAATTATTTCAGTATTGAGTTTGACTTAAAAAAAATTGTCTTAATATCGCAGTCAAGAGAAAACAAATCCCAGCAAAAGAGAAAAAAAAAATCTACTCATGCGCAAGAGAAACAATCGTTAAATTAAAAAAAAATTATTGTTATTAAAATAATATATTTACAGTTATTACATAATATATAAAAAAATTGGCACTGTGACCTTACTTGGAGCACCTAGTACTGTGTACTCATGTGTATAATATAATTTGCCTTCAATCATATAATGACATGCGTTTAATTATTTTATTTTCTTTAATCGATGTAAAAATAAAAATAAAATAATTAAATATATGTCATTATGTGATTAGATTGGTATAATAGATCAAGTCTACTTAAGAATTTCTTGGGTTTTGGATCCAACCATTGTTGATTTAGGTAGCAAAATCATAAACAAGATGATAGTACTTAAAACTTTTGTTGAAATTGTCATTCACTTGTAGATGCTGACAATAGGAAGAGGCCAAAGAAAAGGTAATATTATGATAGATATGAGATGAACTTCATGTTATAAGAATATGGAAAAAAAAATTGCATAGTTTAGCCCTTCAATTTGTCAAAATTGTTTTAGTGAGCATCTCAATTAGTTTTTATTTTATTGAATCCTTGACTTTTAATTTTTGTTTTATAATCTCTAATTTTTTATTTTTATTCTGTTGAGTATTTATTAGATAAAAAATAAAATTAATATTTTTTGAACAAACAATATTAGATAAAAGATTAAAAATTTAAATATATATATAGGTATAGGTATCTCAATTTTCTCTGTTTGTTCCCCCCTCAACTTTCAAATTTTTACTCTATTATTAAGCTTTTGAAAATATACAATTTTGCAGGTTTTACATTTTTTGCCAAAAAAAAAAAATCCCTAATATAACAAAAATTAGAAGTCTAAGGACTCGATATATAGAAAAAAAAAATAGTAGTCTAAAGAATTAATATAATAAAAATTTAGTTAAGAGGGTCCAGTAGAATAATATTGATGAATTCCAGAATCAGAATATGCAATTTTTCTTAGAATTTATGGACATTTTTTTTGAAAACAGTGCAACCAATGCTATATTAATAAAAGAGGAAAGTTCAAAACACAAGCATATCATTTTCCACTTTTACTACGTAATTTTTGTGTGTGCAAAATGGGTACTGTAATTTGCATCATTAATAATTTGAAGTATATTTCTTTACTATCGTTAAAAGAATTTGATGTGACATCATTTCTCTTTTCTATCAGCATTTCTCTTTCCTATATTATATAATATCATTCCTACATTACATTTATTTCTCCTACATGGCAATTAGGAAAACAAATCATAATATCACATCAGTAATATAAATTAAAAATCCTAAATTCTCTCATTTTCTCTCTTCTTCAGACCAGCCACATTCTCCCTCACTTTCGGCATCCTCATGCTTCCGGCATCTAGCCGTCGTGCTTCCTCTATCATTCCTTCCACGCCATTCTCCTTCTCCATTGCCATTGATTTTTGAGTTTTCACTGACCAAACGCGATTCTCCTTCACCTTTGGCATCTAACAGATCTTCATCCTTCGCTCCCATTAATCACTCTCTATTGACCAAATGCAACACCAGATACTCATCTCTTAATGATATTGCTCCCATCTAAGAAACACAGTGACCAGAATAGAGACAGGTTTGATTTTCCCTCTCTGCCAGTAAAGGAGAAACTCGATTTGTGGTAGAAAATCACGGCGGCCAACAATAATATTATTTTTGTGGTGGTTGTTTTCCCGGTTATTCTTTTCATAAATTTTTTTTTCACAGACCAATGCTTAAAAGATTTGGATTTCTTTACAAAATTCTATTATTTTTCTTTTCTTGAGAGAATGACTGAATTTGTCAAAAATTGAACTGAGTATTGTGAAACAATAGAGGTTGATGATCGAAATTGCAGAAAGAGTATTTGTTTGCTCCTTCAATTCTCTTTGCTTTGGTCATTTTCTTTGTTTCTGGGTATTGATGACTGAAATTGAAGAATGGATTTTTCTAGGTATTATTGAAAATTTAATTTTTGAGTATTGAAGAATTGGGTCTTGTAAAATTAGATGTTGATTGCTGAATTTGAAGATTATTTGGTGATGGGTTTGAACAGGTTTGTGATTTGGGATTTTTCATTATTGAAATTAATAAAAATTGGTATTGGGTCTTTGATTGATTAATAAATTTAAAAATTACATGGTAATGCATCTTTGATTGGAGTTCTACAAAATTGGTAATTAAATAAAAGAGAAGGGAATTGAGAATTTTGAAATGTAGAAGAGATAATATTGCTATGTAGGAAAGAGAAAACTATATAGGAGAGATAATATTATCATGTAGGAAAGAGAAAGCCATGCAGGAAAGAGAAATGGTGCCACATTAGATTTTTTAACGGTGTTAGAGGAATATACTTAAAATTGCTAACGGCGCAAATCATCGTACCTATTTTGTACAAAAAAAAAATATCACATACTTAAAGTTGCAAATGTGAGAAATCACAAACATATTTTTTGAACTTTCCCCTTAATAAAAATCAAGGTCATTACAAAGTAAACGCTGGATAATACCGGGAGATTCTTTTCAAAACATTAGTTCAAAAAATAAAGAAAACATTCGAGCTAAGTGGTGGGCCACCTGGTTCACCTCACTCTTTATAAAAGTGACAGAAAAAAGTTGGATCCAAGGATAGCAAATGAAGGCAATCTACAATCAGTGAACCATATCCATTCGAGCCTGCATTTTTTTTTTATTTAATAACATTAGCAACAACTTGGCAATTAGTTTCAAAAACAACATTGTGCAATCCACGATCTTTGGCCCAGACCAGAGCTTCCTGCAATTACCAAATTTCATATTCTAAAGGGGATAAAATGCCTTCTAAAGACAGAAAAGCACAACTCAAAAAAGTTCCATTAGAATCCTTGAAAACCATACTTACACAAGTATGGAACAACAGTAGCATCTAAATTGCATTTTATAAAAAGGTTGAGTGGATGCTGCCAACGAGCAATAGGGAGAGCCAAATGCCTTGAAAACACTTTGCTCCTATGATTTTGCATGTAACTAATCATATAGAAATTTAAGGGCACTATATACAACTCTATCAGCAGTAAGAGATTCTCCATTCCATAATTGCTCATTACTTCGACCCTATATAGCCATTACATTGTTCCAAAAAAAACTTGTCCTTAATCCTACTTACATCAAAGAACCAAATTGAAAAATTAGATAAGGAACTTTCATGATCATGAATTGTAGATAATAATTGACAATGATCCCAACATCGAGAGGTATAAGGACAAGAAGTAAATAATTGCAAAAGATTTTTCTCATAAGCATCACATAAAACACAAGCTGAGGAAATAGAAATACCTCTAGTACGCAAGCTTGTTCTAGTAGGGAGACAACCATAATAAGCTCTCTAAATTAAGTTTTTTTAACTTTGGGTGGTATTTGGAGGTTCCAGTTGGTTCCAGATAACTTGCCATCGACCTTCAACTTGATCTTGCATACAACTGCCCAATAATTTCATGAACTCCATATAAATAGTCTTGATTGTGTACACCTTACTCCTACTATAATACCAAAAAAGTGTATCTGCTACATGTCTTGTTACTAAAGGGATAGTTGAAATTTGAAAAAATTCCTATCATTAAATATATCAGTAAGAAGGTCAAGATTCTAAGCTCTCTGACCCGGAAGAAGTAGATCCTTCACCACTAAATGTTAAAGACCATTAACCACTGGTGTTGTAACTCAAAAATTCAAAGAATCAAGAAGCCAATGGTCTACCCACACAAAAATGCTGCTTCACCAACTCTCTAACGTATGCCATGTTCAAGCAACACTCAAGAATAAAAAATGCTTTGCTAAGAAAAACTTGGAGATTGCCCCAAAGTGACATTTAGAAAATCTCGCAGGAAGTATTTAGCTTTGTAAATTTTGGAAATCAAAACATTAAGTTCTTGACACAAATGCTAGCCTATCTTTCCAAGCATTGCAATGTTAAAACCATCAAGATCACGGAAGCCCATACCAATAAACTTCTTTGAAATACATAATCTATCCTAGGAAAGCTATCTTAACCACCTTTCCCTATTCTTAATGATACCCGCCAAAAAGAATTCAATGTACATTAAAGTTCTCTAAGCAAAGTAGTTGGCAAAAGAAAGGAACTCATAAAATAAATGGGAATTGATGATACCACTCACTTAATGAGAACTTCTCGGCCTGCATGAGAGGAACATTTTTTCTCCAACCCTGAATCTTTTTCCAAAACCTTTCCTTTAAAATGTTGAACAATGCCTTCTTATTACGCCCAATAAGCAAGGGTAAACCTAGATAGCTACCCGTATTCAGGCTAGAAGTCACACCCAATAGAGTTGTGTAACACCCCTTTACCCTATTTTAGAACAAGGTAAATGGACATTACCTGTTTAGTTATCTTGAATAACCCACCATAATAAATTATTTGATTTTTTTCTTTTATTATTATCCTTACTTTTAATATTCTCTTATTTTTTTCCTTTTAATTATATTTAAATTATACATATATCTAAATAAATATTTTACACACACTAAAAACCATTATCTTGTATCTTGCAATAAAACATATATTTACACCTGAATTTTAGACTTTATGTTAGAGTTACATGCCCCAATTTATATACTATATGAAAAAAATCTTTGATAATATTTTGCGATACTTTAACAAAATATACTAGAAATGATTTAAGGCTTTAAGCTTCTTTTGATCAAATTTTGTCTTTCTTCTGATAGCTACTCTAATATACCAAGTCTTTTGGACCTGTATGAGAAAAATTCATCTGCGCTAAGCTATTAGCTTAGTGATGCTTCATATGATAAAAATCTTACATACAAATGCATATAATCACACCACATTTACATATCATATATGTCACAAATAAAATTCCATATATTAGTACAAATTTTATACAATGTATAAATAATTACCTTATACTCAAGATGTATGCAAAAGTCAAACTATAATTAAATGTATACTTCCATTTACTTCTTCTTGCAAATATATTTATTTATTGATTATAAAATTACAAATATCATATATTAATATGTTATATGTCCATATGTACCAATAAGATTAAAAAAATTTCTAACAACTATCACACATATGTATCTTGCCACATAAAAAAGACTAAAATACAAAGTTCACTTTTATGGCAGATTCTAGCCTGGGGTTTGAGCCTTAATTTTGGTCCATTTCTGGTTTGATTCAGATCTTATGATCTTTTATGAACTTTTATTTATTGTCTTAGTTTAAATTTTCAAAAAGAATCAATGAAATCCGCATTTTCTATCGAAAGTTATGATCAATTTACTATAAGGTATTCAGCCAAAATTTGCCCAGCATTGAAATGTTCTTCTAAATCCAAAATTTTGTAATAAATTTTTGACCTAATTACAGCTCAAATTTCCACTTATGTTCTTGATAAAATTTTTAGTACTACGTGTTAAATTTCATATCTAATTAGTTTCATACCAATCCAACTACCACAACAAAAATTAAAATTAAATTTGTCAAGATTGTTCCTATGAATTTGTAATAGGGCATATACTGGACTCATTACAAACTAATTAATTCAATACCCCTATGCAACCATGCTTATGCCCAAAATTTTTAAATCTAAAACACATTTATAAACCTCAACATTTCACTCCATTTTAATACAAAATTCAAAAGACAACAATTTAATACATCATATTGTAAACCACATGCACCAACAAATATTACAAAACACTTCATGGTTATTATGACATGCAAAATTTTTATGAAAGAAGCATATACCTAAGCAGTTTCAAATCTCCACTTTTCCTTCTCCTTACTTTACTTATTAGATGGACTTTTGCTTCCCTTTGTCCACCTTTTGATAGACATTCCTTTGCCCACATGTTTGGCCTTAACATAACAATTAAGATTTCATTCCATGTCATATACAACTAAAGTTTATGCATGAATTATGTCTAGTGTTCTTCTTGCTTTTCTACCCCTTTATATATCTTTATTTCTTCTTTTTTTTACCTTATGTATGTTCATAATATTCAATAGTCACTCACTTCATTAAATTCAAACAAAACAGCCCCTCTTGTCCATACCTTTTTCCTTAACATCCATCATATTCAAGTTACATAATTATCATTAGGCACTTCTAAACGTCCTCCTCTCTAATTCCCCTTCATTAGGCAATCCCATACATATCCAAATAAATCTTATTTCTTTAGTTTTCAAGCCACAAAACCATCATCCACAATCACCTATGACTTAATTCCATCATTCCCCTAACAATCCAACACCTTTCAACACAAATTGACATAACCTCCAAATAACCCTAATCTATCAATTCCAAAAATAATAATCACCCACATGAGCCTTAAATAAATGGCATAAGGTTGAATTTGAGAAGAAGAGACTCATCTTGATGATTTTCCCAAGTAGGCCAAGGTTCTCCTAATCTTCTCTTCTCTTCTTTTCCCTTTTCTCTTTCCTTTTTCCTTTCTTCCTAGCTTCTTATGGTAGAAACCCTAAATCCCTTGTCTTTTCTCTCTCTAAACTCATCTTTTTCTCTCTTTTAGGAGCTTATTAGGGTCACAAATGAAGGGTTAGAGTTATATAGAGGGAAAGAGACGGTAAAGAGAAGAAGAAGATGATGATGGTGAGATTTTTGGCATAAAGCCTCTTTTCTTGACTTTTATATTAAGGTTAAAATGTGTAGGTCCTACTAATTAGCATACTTTTTCTTCCTATTGGTTGATTAGCTTAATTAATATTGATAAATTCTTAATTATAACAAATTCCTCTTGTGCCACAAACTTCTCTATTTCTCATAAAATTTCCCCCAATAATTCCAATGATACCGATTTTATCCATAGGGTGATTTTAAATTTTTCATAACTCTTGCACCAATATTTTAATTTCCATTTAATAATATCTCTACTCATTTCCTCTTATAATTTATCATTTTTCTATGGGTCCAAATGTAGACTCCGATTGAAACGCCGCGCCTGATTATGGCCACGCACAATCGAGGCCTAAATCACTGAACGTTACAAGTTGATAGTGTATGTTGATGCTTACTAGAGATATTTGCACTAAAGAAAATACCTGACTTGGAAAAATTCATTGCTTGACTCGATGTTGCTTCATTAGTGACTAAAATTTGTTTCATCATTTAACATTCTTGGGTTGCGGAATGAAAAAAGAACATATTATATTATGCAAAAAGAAGATGTGAGATACTCGAAGCATGTCTACTGATTTTACATCCATGAAATTTTCTTTCCCTCTCTACTTTTGCTACTAGAGCTGTAAGACCTTCTGTATACAGAATATAAAGGTAAGGAGAAAGTGGGTCACCTTCCCTCAACCATCACTTAGGAAAGATAGGACCGACCTCTGCATCATTGACTAGAATATCATAAGAGATTGTTGAAACACACATCATAACCATCTCAACCCACTGACAGTGAAAGCCCATCTTGATAAGCATATTTCTGAGATAACCTTATATGCCACACTTCCTTTCTTCCTTTTTCTTTTACTCTTCTTATGATGGATAACTTCAAATGCAACCAAAACGTTCTCAGTAATGGACTTGCCCAATATAAATGTTGACTGACCAGCAAAGACAACGTGAGGAACGATTCCTTTCAGTCTATTAGCCAACACTTTAGCAATTATTTTATAAAGGACGTTACAAAGAGCAACTGGCCTTAAGTCCAAGGAGAATCGCACTTCAAAATCAAACACACATTTGTATGGTTCAAATACTGTAGGAACTCCAATCTGTTAAGTTAATCAGTAGAATCTACAAGAATCTCATCTCCAATAAAATCCCAGAACTTATGGTAAAATGTTGAATTAAGTACATCCAGTCCAAAATATTTATCTAGATGCATTTGGAAAATCGCTCTCTGAAATTTCTCCTTTGTAAAAGGAGCAATAAGAATATCATTATCTTCCTGGGATATCCAAGGATTAATGCAGTCAATCATAGATGAGTACTTACCATTGCTGGTAGTGAACAAATCTAGAAAGTATTTCTGAGCAACTTCACAAATTCCAGACCTATCTTTGTACCAAGTTCCATCTTCCCTATACAATTCACTGATTATGTTTAATTTCTTTCTTGAAAAAGCACTTGAGTGAAAAACCTTTGTATTCAAATCATCACCCTAAGCCAGTAAGCTTTTTCTCTTTACTTCTAGTACACCTCTTCTTGATTTAGCCAGTACAACAACTAAACCTTAGCAGTATTAAGCTGTCTAATTGAGCCTTCATCAGTTTTATATTGTAATTACTTTATAGGTTTCTTACATTTGCTTATCCCCTCCTTAAACTGTCATGCAATATGCTTGCCCTAATCAAAAAGAGATGATTAGTCGTTTGTCAACTTGTCCATAATAGTGCCTCGTCATTGTTGCCAGCCTTATTCCATTATAATGGCTAAATTTGGTTCTAAGAGCCACCTGTTCTTGAATCTGAACTTTAGTGCTCTTAGGGTATTAGGAACCACAAGATCTAAGCACAAGAAAATAGGTATGTGATCAGATATAAGAGCAAGAAGATTTATAGATTTACCTTAAGGAAAAACATAAACCAATATGGGGTAGCCATCACTTGATCCAACCTCTCTTTAACCCCATCCATACAACATCTTCTTTGAGCCCAAGTATAAGGGTACCCTATTAGAAGAACATCAGTTTACTAACAATCATCTACCACATCACGGAAACCACATAGGAGCTAGCTTGGATGTTCATTCAATCCTCTTTTATTAGATGATTGTAATAAATCATTAAAATCCCTTATTGCACACCAACGGATTGTAGACATAGTACTCATAGTATGAAGGAGATCCCAAGATTGTCTTCATTGCCCCCTCTCTGGAAACCTATAAAATCCAGTAAATCTCTATTTGCCTTTAGTCGGATCAGTCATATGCAAATCAATGTGGTTTCGCAAGTAGTTGATAACTGAAACGAACATATTTTAACTCCAAAGCATTGCAATCCCTCCATTTCTTCTTTGTCAACAGCTGACAAGTTTGCAAAACTCATTTTCATACGAATATTGTCTATTTTCTAGGAGTTCACCAATGTTTCAAACAAGAAGATACTAGAGGGCTCATGAGCCCGAACTAGATTAGATAAGACTTGGACTGTACGAGCTTGGCCCAAGCCCCTACAATTCCAACTTAAGATATTCATTAGGCTCGATAGGCCTGGAGACTAGGGCCTGCCAATTTGCCATCCTATTTTAGGCTATCACCTATGTTTACATTAGGAGAGACAACAGACCCACCCAACAGATCTAGAGTCATGTCATCATCCAAACCCCTGTCTAGAGGCCTAGCACACCTTCTTTTGCTATCTTCCATTAGTTCAAGCCTAGATTCCTCTGCCGTTTCAGCCTCTTTAACCTTCTTCTCCATGTTAACATTCTCTACAGATTTTATGGGTACAACTATAACCGTCTTCCTTGAATTCGAGGTACCAGTAATAGCTCTAATAACCACTAAGTTCAAACTTTCCCTAGATCGAGAACTCGTTGCCCAACTCAGTCCTATCAATCCTTTTGAAATACCCTCACTGGATCGAAGCCATTGTCTGCTACTAGAGCCATTTGCATATTTGATTAGAGCTTTTAACTATTGTCCCTATGCTCTAGTGATTTTAGTTTCTAGAGTAGTGTATAGCTTGTCACAAAATTTGTCAAAGTGAGCAAGATGGCCATAAATGAAGTAGAAAGACGAAAGACATTCATATTAAACATAACAAAGAACCACTTACCTGCTAACTTTTTGACCTTCTTATCTTTAAGTAATGGTTTTCGCATATCTTGAATCACCTTCAAAACGCATATATTGTCTACAGAAGCCCAAATTGTTAATATGATCATACTCAATAAGTTTACTAATGAAATTCCCAAGTTGAGTTCTCACAACCTTCGACATGTAATCACATGGCAAGCCATAAATTTGAACCTAAAATTCAGCATTGGTTAAAGGGAGAACGTGGTAAGTCTCCAAGTACTAGCCGATGGAGATTAAGAAGACGATTCTTATAAGATCAGGGTCCTCCCTTAAGAATATCTAAGATTAACTTCATGAAAGAACTTGAACATATATCGTTGGTGCTCAATTTTTGTGATGAAAACTTCTCTCCTTGGTTTCTATAGTTGGGCCAACCTATCACGCATTATACGAAAATTTATAAATTTGTCTATGAGTAGTCTACCAACCAGATAAAAATCGAAGTTATTTGTTTGAGGGGAATTCATAATACCTTTAAGAGTAAGATCATCTGACTCTTTAGGTGAAAGCAATGATAAATTTTCCATGTTGAGATCTATTAATGAACGCATAAAAGTATGAGACAGTATTGAAGATAAAACTACGCTCTTACAAAAGGAGAGGACAAGCTATGAGTCTCACAGGGGAAAGGACTATATTATTTATACGACTTAATATAGATGCAATTTCATGCCTAAATTAAATCAGTTCCAAAGGAGTTGAAGCTTAAGTCACATCAACTTTGTAAATTAATAATAGGCATAAGACATATCTCGCTCTCTTTAATTGTCCAGATCTGCCATTTTGCCCCAACTTTTTTGGGTCCATTTTACCCCCTTCAATTAAGTTTTGATCCATATTGTCCACTGTAAAGTTTGTAAAAATGTGCATGTGGCCCCTTAATGCTGACATGATAAGAGAAAATATTTGGCTTTATTAATGGTGTCATGCCAGCATTAGTAGGTCATATGTATATTTTTATAAATTTTACATGGAGCAATATGGACCAAAAATCAATTATATGTGACAAAATGGATAAAAAAAAAAGTATCTCGAGGTATGCTTTGTTCCACTTACTTGGATCACTCTTTTGATGCATAGGAAATCTTGGTGCTAGATCAGCTAGTCATACTCATAGGTCTCTAAACTTACTAGACCTCTAATGTAGACTCAACTACCTAGGCCACCAGCACCTATTAAAGATTTTGCCCGTATGGTGGGAAGATGAAGTCAGTCTCAAAGGAAGTCCGCACCTTTGTAGGAACATCACAATTATACAAAATCTTATAGTTGTTTTTAGTTAAATACAATATCTCACCTCCCAAATTATCAATGAATTGCAACCTATCTTGATAGGTCAGAGAATGAAAGGAAGGAGCGTAGCCTCTTTCAAAGAATGATGACACTCTGACTCAATACATTTTTTCTAAGAGTAGTCTGTGTACTGAACTAGAGCCTTACATCCTGCCGTCACTTAAATATAATTTTTTCCTAGTAAAGGACTAGAACAAAATGAGCAATGTGATAGAGATGAGCAAATCACCCTCGTAACAGTGTAGTCCCTAAGTAAGTTCATCAACCATTTCTCTTATTCAGCATCCCCTCCTTATACCCCTTTCAAGCAAGAGAAAAGTGTTCCGGTGGGGGCATCCATCAAGAGATCGAGGCGGATGCAACGATTATGCCATGCTCACATTCTTGATGCAGAATTGAAGGCCTGTATGCATTCATTCGAGGCTATGAAATAGGTGAAGAATTATCTAGGAGTAAAATGGTAAATTTTGATAATTGCAGAGAGTTGTATATGTCTTATGCCTTAATATTGTTTTAGAATGAAAAGATTTTACTCATGTCATTTCCAACCCAAAATACCATTTTTGTATAACTTTCACACTAAAACGATACATCTACAATAAATTCAACTCCAACCTATAACATTATTTTTTACATTAAAAAATATTCTATATATATTCTTTTTTATATTTCATTTTATAAATCCAAATCTTTTTTTATAATATTTGAAAAATATTACAAAAATAAAAGTAAATTTTAATTTGAAGAATCAAAATGAAAGTTTGACATTAAAAAATAAAAAAAATGTATAAAAAAATTGCTTTATAACCTAGAGTGTTGATTCCTCCTTCTGTCTTCTTTCGATAACCCTACAGTGCCGATTCTATTCCACTTTTCCCTTCATCATTTTCTTGTACAATTTTTTTTAAAAAAAAAATTGTAAAAGAGAAATAGTGTAGCTATAGTGTTATACCAAATATGACGTGACACTGTACTCAACACCAATTTTGACACTAAAATAGTATCCGGTTGTAGTTGCACCATTTTTATTTTATTTACTTTTTTGCACCAATTTTACCGTAAGTTGGAGATGCTCTAATGGAGGATATAATTGCATCACAAACTAAAAACCCATTACTTTAAATTTAAATTTTTATAGCATTAAATACAAAAATTCTTCACCAAATAGAAATACATAGATATAAACAAATCAAGCCGCTCACAAGCTATTTGAGCCTCGATTCAGAAAAAAGCTTATTCAAGATTGTTTGTCAACCTTAACGAACTGAGTTTGAGTTCAATTCTGAGCTCGAACTCGAATTTAATATTATTTTATTCGTTAACTCACGAACATATTCATATATAAATTTGTTAAAATGTTCATTTAAAAGCTGACGAACATATTTGTTTAAGACTCATTTATTATTATATTAATATTACCAATATCTTATTATTTGATTGATGAGTTTGAGTTCTAGCTCGTTTATATGAATTTAACTAACGAGCTTGAGTTCAAATTCACTAATATGATTATAGCTTAATTTTGAACTAAACTTGTTAAGCATGTTAAACAAGTATTTATTGAATCAAGTTTAAACTACTTGCAAATCTAATGATTTTAATATGAATTAAGCTCGAACTTAGACATTAATTCTGGAATTGAACTTGAACCGAATTCAAACTTATTGAAAAATCTGACAAACTACGCATATTAAAAAAGTATAAAGTGCTAAAATAATTTATGAGATAAGTTCATTTATGTGTGTACAACCCTTCATGTGATGACTTAACCTTTATTGTCTAGACATGAAACCTGAGTTAGTTCTCGACTTATTTATGTGAATTATACTTTCTCTCTCATATAATTCACAAGAACTCGGTAAAGTTTCATTATTTGATAGTCTTCAACAATCCACACGAAGAAAAACGCCATCAATTGTGAAATGATGTATTTTTAGGGCTGTGACCGAACCGAATAATAAGTAATTTATTAAATACTTATATTTATTTAAAATGATCTATCAGATATTGTATACTTTTTTTTTTTTATAGTGACTCATTATTTATTAGTAAAAAAAAAAATTATACTCAACCTACCTAATTTTTTCCTTTTTTAACTTGCAATTTTTTTTAATTCAACTATTCAATAATTTAGATTCGCACCGGATATGTTCATTAAAAGAATAAATAAAATGTTTCCTCTTCAACTTTTAAAAGTAATCTATAGCTAAACTTCAAACTCGAAACATCTTATTAAAGAAAATAAATTCTTACCATCTTATTTTACCTTTCAAGGATAACTTTGAATCCTTTTGTTAAACTAAAACATTTGAAGTTTATAATCTTGTGAAAATAAGTAATAAATTTAATCAGCATTGGTTATCTGACAGAAATTGCAGATGAGATTAAATGACAAGGCCAAGAAATGTTTTAGCTCTAAATCTCTTACTCAGAAAATAGGAACTGAAGCTTATGCATTCAGAGATATTTAAATAGTTTCCAAAAATGAAATTAATTTCAGCTTAAAAGTAATTCATAATACCTGTTGGAGAAAATATTCATGAAAATCTTAAAACCTAGCTACCAGTATATACATGGTTGCACATTCCAGCTGCTTCAATGGATGAAATTGCCTACGACATAATGATTCCATCCCATGGAAGATAGTTCTTTTTTTGCCAAGTAGAGGTATTAAGCTGTTTAATATCTTGCACGCTTTTCCATCCCAAGGACCATGCTATGCCTTAGGACATACTCTGTCTTCCATAATTGTCTATTTTTGTCATTTTATTTTCTAAAACCCTTTACGCTCCTTTACCTTCTCTATTTCATTTTTAATCCATATTGCCACCTACATTCACTTTGTCCCTATTTTACTTCATGCGCCATACACATCGTTTGCAATCACATTTCTTGCCACATTAGCATTAGGTGGAGGAAAGTTACTTTTTTTAATTTATTTGGTAGCAATGTGGACTAAAAATAGAATAGAGAGGAGAAAGTGGAACAAAAATGGATATGGCGAAAATGAATAATTATTGTGTTGTGGACGAGGTATATACGTCTTATGCTTTAAATTTATATGTAAAATTTTGCTTATGAAGACTTGAGGCAGTAAATTAATGAATTGTGTGCACCAGTACTAACAATGGCTACCTTTCTTTTCTGGATTGGGAGGTTGATGAAGAAGTATCACAAGTTGGATCTAAACCAAAACACTTAAGAAATGCAAGTTTTGCAAGTCTAAAATAATTGCAGGGATGAAAATCAGTTATTGCGTTTGCTGAAAACCCTTCACTTTCAGCGTTCTCCTCTCTTAATATTCTTCTACTTGTGCTTGTTGCTATCTCCCCTTTTATTTCATTTTCTCCTACCTGCAATCCATACCCATTTTATAATTATGCATTTTGTGAACATAAAAACTATAACACTTGAAAATTTTTAATAAAAAGTCTTCAAATTTTGAAGTTGACAGAGAATTATATTTTCATACAATTAAGCTTTGGATCTTATTAATTTTCCATTTTTTATGATTTCTCTCATTGGACTTTGCTATTTAACCAAATAACATTATTATCCCTTTTTAGTATGATTGAGCATTATATGGATAAATTTTCAATGTATAAGTATATATTTTTTAATGTTGTTTGACGGTAAATTAATCAATATAAATAGAAACAATTTTTATAAATTAAATTATAGTATATTATAAACCAAAAGAATAATATTATTTCTCCATTAATAATAATTAATTCGATGCCAATGTGCTAATAAAAAAAAAACAAAATATGACAATAAAAAAACAATTCACAAAATATTTTCTTATAATATTCCTTGAAAACTATGTCCTAATCTCAATAGTGGAAAATGTAGACAATGATGAGAAGGATATCGGCCACTTAAAAAAGAAAAAAAAAAAGAAGACAAATTCCAAAACTATGGTTAATATTTATATATATATATATTTTGGGTACAAGTTAATATTTTACTATATTGTAATTGAAAGATATCCGATCCAATTCAAAACATAAAATAGAATTAATTAACCTAAACTCGGTGGACGGTGGGATAACAACAAAAAGCACAACAATAGGAATGGGTTGGCATTTGAAATAATTATTTACTAACAAACGATTACGTATTTCAATAAAATATTAATTATTTTTTGGGCTTCGTTTTCCAGTTCGTTTTGATAAATTAATTTTTTATGTTTGAGAAACTATTTTTAAAAATAAGCACATAAATATATATATTTCTTTAGAAAAATAAATTATAAAAAAATCAGTTTTTATTAATCATCGTTCATTATAATAAAGAAATATAATTATTTTATATTGATCTTTTTGTAATATGTATAATGTATGGAATAAGTATTTTTACAAGAGAGACAACGTTAATAAAATAAAAATATGAAGACATTTTCGATTTTTCACACTTTTTAATACTCAATTTTCTGGTTTAAAAATAAATTATATTTTTTTTCCTCATTATTCTCTTTTTTGGCTAACAAACAGTGTTAAAGAATATAGAAAAATGGAGAATGTCTTTTAGAATTCGTCTAAAAATATTGAAGGAGCCGTTTCTTTCAGTGAAAGGTCAAATAAAAGGCAATCAATGATTGAAACATGAAACGGAAAACAACAAACAGAAAGATCAAATTAAATGCCAATTCATTGTCTAATAGTACCTAATCAAAAGTGATATGATATTATATTCAAGTAATGCTATGCTGTTCTTTTGTTACTTCAGCAAGCAACTTCCAATTTTTCCTCAATTCAGATTGATTGATTACAATTTCATCAACCGAATATTTTTCCCGTTGAAGATCAGTAATCTCTAAATCTCGTCGGTGACGCTGACATTCAACCACAAACTAATTGAGGAAGTTGATTCGTCAAGAAATTAAGCACAGCAATTCATAGATATTCATTGGATAAAAATAGGATACCTAACGTGGAGGTTACAGCTTTCAACAGTTGAATTGGATTTAGAGGGAAAAAAAATTCAGAAAAAAAGAGTTGCCAACTAAGAAAGAATTTACCAGTTCATGTGCTTAAATCGTTAATGACTCGAACAAAACAAATTTTTAAGGAAATTTAAATAAAAAAAAAAGCAATTGAGGATTGAATTGATTACCTGGTTTGGCTGAAAGCGATTGATTTCCTTGCTTAGAAAAGTACGGGAGATGGAAAAGGAATCAGCAGCGGACGGCGAAGCTGAAGGAGAAGAAATGATGTTGTTATTGTCGGAGAGATCTGAAGTAAAAACACTGAAGCACCAGAGAAGAAAGATGAGGAGAAGGAAAATTAAGATTTGGATCCAAATTAGCCATGGGATTCTGTAGCTTTCTATTGTGAACCCATCATCAAAATCAAACATATTCAAATCACAAGACTTCAGTGTATCAGAACAAAGGATTGAAATATTAGCTTTAAAGAGAGAGAGGGGAAAAAGAGAGGAGGAGACGGTGGGTGGGATTTAGGCTTTGAGCGGAGGGCGAAAAAGGAATTTGATATTTTTTATTTTATTGTTTCAGCGGACCGACCATCGGGAAATGGAAACTGAAATTGAAAGCACATGAGAATTGACATTTTACTTTTTCTTTCTTTAATTAATCTTTTTTTACCACTCGCGACGCGTGTTTATTGTTGCGCGTGATTTTCTTTATTTTCTGTTTCTATTTTCTAATTTGCTTTTTATTTTCTTTTACTTTTTATTTTCTTTTATGCAATAAAAAGGACTGAGTCACTGAGCTTGTACTACTGTTAATTAAATTAGCTGCTAACTGCTAAATTATATTTTATTGAAAAAATTATTCATCAATTTTAATTTATTGTAAATAATTTATTAAATTTTAAATTCGAAATAATTAAATTTTTTATATATTAGATCATTTAAACTATAATAATGAATCAATTTAATTTGATAAGAGATGTCTCGCTCTATAAAACATATTTAAGAAGTTAATTATTTGCATTGAGTTAAAGTTCTAATTGTTCTATAATATAATTAAAAAACTAATTTAGTCTTAATTATTTCCTAGAGTATGCAAATCTAATCGATTTTATTCGGAGTCAATCCAATAAAACTAAATTAAATCAATAAATTCATATTGATTATTTGGGTTGATTTATATAGAATTATTTTTTAAGAAATTATATTTAAATGGCATAATTTTATTTTATTATTTGATTCAAAATTTTGTATAATTCAATCATATCGGAGGAAAAATTTTCAAGAGATGAGGTTATTTGTTCGGTTTGAATGTCAAGCATATATTGCACAACAAATGTAATTTAAAGTTTTTGTTTAACTTAGATTCGATTTCCTTCAAATTTCGATTCGATTGAGTTCATAATATTTTATTTGGTTCGACTTTTAGTCAAACCGACTGAAGAAGAATTTGAACTACTTGTCCATTAGAAGAAAGCTTATAAACTTACCATCATTTTGAAGGTGCCTGGTTTTAAGGTAAGATTCCATTTATTTTTAAAACTATTTTTCTAAGAAAATGGAAGATTACAAATTTATTTTTTTATTTTAATGATAAATAATTGTTATTAATTTAGATCGTGCACAAAAATATAATTAATTTCTTAAATCAATATATTAATATTGATAAAATATTGAAAGTAAATGGATTAATGAACATTAAATCATTAATTTTTTTTCTTTTTGTAATATGTATTTATTGTATGTGCTCTTTCTTTTCTATAATATATTTTCAAAAAACAAAATGTTTTTAATAACTTAATAGGTAATGTATTTATAAATAATAAATATTTTAAGTATTTTTAAGATAAAAAATTATTTTTGTAGATCTATAAGATAAAAAAAAATAATTACTTCAAGTAACAACAATTAATAAATATTTTTTTTTTCACAAGCAATTAATAAATATATTAGATGAGATTGGCTATATAGATTCTTCTTCGGGTTAATTGTATAATTTTGTATTACTTTCATTTAAATAGTTAAAAAAAAATTTTTAACATAAAAATAACTAAATTTAATTTTCATTGCACAAAAATCATTTTTATAATGTAGGCTGCTGGGATGTTGAGCCATATTAACACATAAGAATCCGAACAGCTAATTGACCGAAATTAAATTTTGTGCAATGAAAATTAAATTTAGTTATTTTTACATCACAAAAAAAATTTGGTCATTTAAATAAAAGCAACAAAATTTAATAACTACGAGTGCAATTAACCATTTCTTCTTCTATGAAATTTCTGCCCAAAGTATAGATCCTCCTCAATATAGAATGATTTTATAGAACGACAATTATATTATATGGGAGCGAGTATATATCCATGTGATAAAAATATAAATATTGAAATGAATGTATAATTAAACATATAAGATTCAACAAAATAAGAAATGATATATCCAAACACAAATACATATTTCTGTTACAAAAAGATATATAATTACACTCAACTTTTGAAAAAAGGCAAAAAGTTAACCACGAAGGGAAAAAAATAAAGTAGTAATTATATTCGTTTTGTACTTCCATATGAAAAAAATGACTTAACTGTTTCAATGTTCTTAACGATTACATAAATAGTTTAATTTACTTTTCATATTAATAAGTGGCAGAGCCATGATTCCATATTAAATAATAAAAAGTGCTAGAATAAATACAGTAAAAATACATTTTCAATATTTTTTTAAAAAATAAATCTTAAAAGTCGTATAACTTTATATACCATTATATATATTTTAAAAAGTAAAAAGAATGTAATCATTCATTTCTCAAGTGAATATCACATATCATAATTTTTCAATTTGTTTAGTCACCTTGAGTCTTTAAACTTTTTTTTTTCCCCTTTAAAGCTTCAAATACAAGTCCACTACATATAAAGATGGCTATCGGTAGGATATCTGTAAAAAATCTCCTACCCAAAACTGAATCCTATTATATATACATTTATTTGTATATATTCCAAATTCGATTAATATTATTCGATTAATATCTAAATCCGTTTAGTTATCTGTTTATCATTAAAAATTTTAAAAATAAAATAAAATTCAAACTAAATAAATAATTAAAAATTAATAAAAATATACAAACAAAATATCATAAATTACTATAAAATCAAATAAAACAAACAAAATAAGAATTCAATACATTTAAATTAAAATAATTCATCAAATTATATAAAAATAACATTAAAACAATAAAATTTGAATATTCTACATTATGATAGAAAAATTATATTTCAAATTTTCAACTCCCATTACATTTTTAATTTAACAACATAAAAAATAATTTATATTTCAAATTTTCAACTCTCGTTACATTTTCTAATTTAACAACAAACAAAAAATAATTTATATTTTAAATTTTCAACTCCCATTACATTTTTAATTTAACAAAAAAAAATAATCATATCATTACATTCAATAAATTACAATAAAATAAATCTTATATATATAATTGGATTTATCGGGTAGTGGGTACCCGAAGATCTCTATTCATATTCGTCCCAAAATCCTAATAAGATTATTTATTAGGGTTGAAACTGGTTCAAATAAACGTAGATACTAGTAAAACTCGTACTTGCCGTCATGCCTAAATACACATACTGTTAAATATTTTAATAAAAAATGCCACAAAAACTAATTTTATATTTTTGAAAATTTATAAATTGAAAAATCAAAAAAATTAATTCTATCTAAATGCACCATTTCGGTTTATTTCTTTTCTCAACGTGCCAATTTTTTCTTTCCAACATATTGCATTATTATATGATGATGGCTTGGTCTATCTTTTTTTTTTTAAAAATATTAAATAACAAAATAAATCAAAATAAAATATAAAAGACAATTTAAACAAAACGTCATTCAAGTAAAATAATGAAAATAAACAAGTATATATTCCTGGATATAATTTAACCTTATAAAAACAACGTTAAAAGTGAGGAACATGTGAATGATATTTGCCTCACTATAATGTAAATGCAAAAATTTTCTAATAAAATAAACAATTTAAGATATTTCTAACTTTTAAAATTAAAATATTTAAATAATTTTGTTAAGTAAGTTACATTAAAAAAAAAAAAAAAGTGATCTTCTTTAAGCAAGGACCGATGAATTTTAGTAATTTTTGGCCTGAATTCACCAATTTACACTTTTTTTTTATATCAATTTATTTCTAAAATAAGTGATTATTTAAAATAAATAAATTTTATTTATTTATTTTGCTTTTTGTGATTTTATCGTCTTGTTATGATGTTTAGTTTTTCGTCTTTTTATTACAACATTTTGTTTTAAATCTTTTTGTTACGATATTTTATTTTTGTATAACCGATTTACACAAATAAGTAATATAAATAGAAAAAGTGTTCTTCACAAAAAGAGAGAGCTTGCTGACAAAAGAGCTTGAGCTTGGCGCGAGCACGAAAGCAGGGGCGTGAGCACGAGGCGAGCATGAGGTTATTGGTGCGAGCATGCAAACAAAAACTTGAGCGCGATGTGGCAAAAGGTTTTGTGCACCGTTTCATTTAAGTTTGGTCCTACGCACCGTTTTTGTTCTTGTACTTGGGTGTTATTTATCCTAGATGGTAGCGGCTTAGTAGTAGGAGTAGCTATAGCTTTTTAGCAGAAAATTCTGTTAGGAGCAATTATTTTTGTCTTTCTCCTATTTGTATATAAAGAGTAGCTGAAGTTTCAGCTCAGATCAATGGAAGAAATTTTTCTTCATTTACTGTTTTAGCTTCCAAGTTTTTGATCATGGTATTAGAGCTTCAAGGTTTAAGTTGAAGGATATGAGTTTTGATTGTATGCTCATCTTCTTTAAGGTTTTGTTCAAATCTTGATCTTTCATTCATTGTTTTAGTGTTTGAGTAATGGACGCGAATCGTAGGAATAATAACTGATCACAAGAAGAAAATAGATCTGAAAACAATGGAGATAATTTGCCAAGAAACAATACTTGATTACAAGAAAACAGATTTAATAACGTTGAAAATCACTTGTGTCTTAGTTCTTATGATAATCAGGGAACGGTTTTAGTGACCAATTTGCTTAATGGTAATAACTATCTGACTTGGAGTCAATCTATGAAGATTGCACTCAAAGCAAAGAATAAATTGCAATTTATAGAGGAATCTAGCTAAATACCACAACACGATGCTGAGTCCCTTGAGCAATGGTGTAGAGCAGATTCCATAGTTTTTTAATGGATTCTGAATACTATCATTTATTGAGCCTCGGCAAGGGATTTATGGAAGGAATTGATGGAAAATTTTAGAGAATGCAATGGGCTGCAACTTTATCATTTGTAGAGGGAGATTACTACCATAAAGCAAGGAAATCTTTTGTTAATGCATATTACATGAAGTTAAGGAAGTTATGGGATGAACTTAATTGTTTGAGCCTAACTCTTCATTGTGGTTGTGGCAAGTGTGAATATGGAGTTACAAAGATGATGGATGATATGTCCTCTATGAATAAGCTAATCTAGTTCCTTATGGGCTTGAATGACAGTCTTGATAGTGCAAAAAATCAAATCTTGATGCTAGAGTTGAGAGATAGAGGATAATTAATATGAATGTGGAAAATTCTGCAGAAAGGAGCATTATGATGGTCAAAACCTATTCACTTGATAGACATGACTTAGGGAAAAATTACTATAAGAAGAAAGAAGGATCAAAGAATGAGGAGAAGTTTTGTATCATTGCAAGAAGCCTGGTCATTTGCGAGAAACTTGTTTCAAGCTGGTAGGTGTACTGAAATGGTATAATGAGCTTCAGAAGAAGAGGTTAAAG
Source organism: Balakata baccata (assembly GCA_949630135.1). Taxonomy (NCBI): domain Eukaryota; kingdom Viridiplantae; phylum Streptophyta; class Magnoliopsida; order Malpighiales; family Euphorbiaceae; genus Balakata; species Balakata baccata. Next base: position 22,440 of record CATIWF010210866.1, read on the forward strand.
GAGCAAGGAAGAGTAGAAGCTAATATGATTGAAAATGATGGGCAAGAAAGAGGCAGAGGAGAAATGCAAGGGTATAAGACTCAGCAACAACCTCAACAGAATATAGCTGACATAATCAGGCATGAAATCTCTAAATACATGAAACAAAGTCAGATCAAGGCTGACAACTATGTGAAATTAGCACAAACAAAAAAATTTGCAGGTATTGTGCATGCTTTTCGACATAACAAAACTAATGACTCTTTTTGGATCATTGGTAGTGGTGCTTTGAACCACATATGTGCTGATATAAAATTGTTTAATGAGATCTTACCTATTCCATATCCAACCAGAATACATCTACCTAATAAAACCGTAAACTCAATTGAGAAAATGGGCAATATATCTTTTTCTGAGACCCTGACTTTATCCAATGTTTTGTGCTTTCCTAAATTTATATACAACTTATTATCTGTCACAAAGTTAAGCAGGACACATGGAATTTCATTCATGTTTACTGATAAACAATGCATTTTATAGGACTACAGGAGTGAAAGGAAAGTGGCAGTTGGAAAAATACTTGGCAACCTATATGTTTTAAATAGGAGTTCCTTTATTCCTTATTGTAATGCTCAAGCAAATGTTGTTTCTCTGTCTTCAAACTCTGTAAATGTTGTTACTTTTGCTGATGTGCCCCACTTGGCACAGTAAACTTGGTCATCCTTCAAATGTTGTTCTTTCCTATTTGACATTTCTAAATAAAGGTCAATTTGACAATTGTGTAGTCTGTGATATATGCCCTTTGGCAAAGCAAATAAGAAAACCTTTCCTTTTAAATTCTACTAAATCTAATCAAATATTTTATCTTCTCCCTGTTGATATTTGGGAACCTAAAAAATATGCTTCTTTGCAAGGGTCACATTATTTCCTTACATTAGTTAACACTACAAGAAACTGTCGACATAACGATGGACAGCATCCCTTGCTAACGGCGACGGTTTGGCGAGGGATGAAGTGTATAAAATTTCCATTTTGGTTATCGAGCGAATAGCGACGGACCTGCAACGGATTTTAGCGAGAGACAGATTCCGTCGCTATATGTGGCCCCGTGATTTGCAGCAAAATTTAGCGACGGATCTGCAACGGAATAGCAAGAGAATTTTAGCGACGGACATAATATCCATCGCTATACGAATGTCAATTTTAAAATATGTATCGCCGGAAAATTAAAAGTAATTAGCTACGGATATATCCGTCGGTAATCGTTTAAGCTTACACGACGACGTCGTGCTCCCCCTCCCCCTATTTCCCTTATCTGCTCACCCACCCACCCACCCACACCCCCACCCATCCCCAACCCTAGCCTCACTCTCTCTCTCTCACCATTTGCTTTTTCTTTCCTCCGCTGCTCCTGCCCCTTCCCTTCGCCATTGCTGCCCCCTGCCTCCGTTGCCACCTCATTTGCCATTCCCATCCCATCCCTAGTTGTTTGCTAAGAGTTTCTTCAGCCGTGCAGTTTCATAAGGCAGAATGATGGCTTTCAGCTTCGAGTTTCGGCTGTCGATGCACCTCTCACAACTGACAATTCCAGAATCAGAACCGCTGCAAGAAGCAGGAGCAATAAGAGTGACACATGGTTACTATTTGTAGGCAAGTCTAGTACCGCTATGGAGCAACTCGACTTCGAGCACGGTGCGTGCCGTTTCGCAAGTACTCTAAAAGTATGCCAGTAGTTCAATCATTTCTTTTCTTATAGATTAATAGGATTTCATTTTTTTTATGAATTTGATATGAAATTGATTTTGTTAGTTGTTGTATAATAGATGAGGAATAAGGTGTTGGAGTCTAGAAAAACCATATTGTCTCTAATTTTGCGTGGAGTGTAGATTGTCTGGAATTTGGGATTATAGTGGTCTGCTTTGATGTATGATTGCTTGGTTGGAAGGGATGAAGTTGTTCCATATTGTGCTCGTCAGTTGAGGAATCTCTTGTGCGATTTAGGGCCTTCCTTTATCAAAGCTGGGCAGCTACTCATCCCTTTAAACTTGTGTTACATTTTAAATTGCAATATGTTCTCCAGTTTTGTTTTTTGAGTTGTGGTTTAAGATAATTTATGGCTGGACTTTTGAGTTTTTCAACGCTACAAATTTCGTTATTGACTGGATATTCTTTGTTCCTTTTCTGCTAGGTTCTTGCTAACAGACCTGATATCATCTGAGAGGATTATATGAATGAGCTCTGCATTCTTCAAGATGATGTTCCTCCATTCCCCAATCAGGCATAAGCTCCCTTTGCCGAATTAGTTTGTATTTTTAATGAGGCTATGACCTTGTATGGTTTCATGGATTTGATATTTTTTAACTAATCAGTGTTTATTTTGATAGGTTGTATTCAAGATTATAGAAGAGGAATTGGGCAAACCTCTTGAAGCTATGTTTAGTAAAATTTCTTCATAAACAATTGCAGCTACAGCTTGGGTCAAGTTTACCGAGCTCCCTTACGGGACACAGGGGAGGATGTTGCAATTCAGGTTGTCTTGGGTTAATTTTGTGCACTATTATCTTGTGATTGAAGTAGCTCGTCTTAATTTGATAAGACAATTAGGTTAATAGTAGCACAGGTTATGATTCTTAGCTGTAATTTGCCTTCTTAAGCTTCTATTCTCCATTTTGCATGTGTTTTCTAATGGTCATAATATAATTAATAAAATCGAAACATGAATATGTTTTTGATGATGATGCTTTGCTTCTATTGTTATAATTAATAAAAAATTTTCCTCACGAATGTACAACTAATATATTCAGTATCAATAATTTAAAGTCATTTATTTACAGGACCAACGACTTGAGATAGAGCCTATTATCTACCGGGATCTTTTTCTCTTCAGAACTCTTGCTTCGTTCCTAAATGGCCTCAGTTTACAAAAACTGGGATGCAATGCTTAGCTGATAGTTGACAAATTTGGTGAGAAACTTTTGGAGGAACTCGATTACACCTTGGTAGCTTGCAAAACTATGCAAGATGGACGTATAGCATATGTGGACTTTGGAAATATTGTTGTACTAAGTCAGGTAGAAAATTTGTTTCCATAAGACACTGTCCTTATTAACAAAAACTCTTTTTTTGCTTAAGATTGAATATAAAAGGGAGTTGATATATCCTTTTCTGAATGTAGATAATATACTTTGATTGTTGCAATGAATGATTTATCTCTTAAATGTTGCATAATGTTAGCATGAGAGGGAAGCTATTTTGGAATATCAAGTGGATGACTATAAATTGTAGTTAGTATAATTAGATCATAGCATGCTTTTTTTCTGCCCTGTATACTAATCTACCTTCTTTATTTCGGTAAAATAAGCAGCGTGCTATATAAAAATTTTGACTACGGGAATGGATTAGTATATAGATTGGCCATTTTTATTTTGAATAATTCTAGTTTATTTCCTTGGATCTATACTCAGCTGGGTATTATTTTGAAGAAAATTAAGTTCCAAATCATGTTTGGATGGTTATTTTAAGAATCCAAGGTAATTAGGAGGATACTGATGAATTTTGAAATGATGCTAATATGCTATATCAGGTTTTAGATTGTTGCTTTCTCCTGTGGTTTGTATTTATATCGTTATAGTTCATATTGATTTTTCAGCTCTATGCAAGTAGCAAGTTTTAGTCCTAATGAGGATGTTTTCCAACCTGTGGTAGATACTGCTAGTCCCAAGGTTTTTAAGCCATATTCGATTTATGGTCGGAGATAAAAGAAAGAGAAAAGTGAAGGAAATTGCTGTGTCTATGAGTTGCTTTCCTGCAATTAAAACTCGATTCAATAGGTTAATTTTCTCAACTTTTCCTCCCTGCTCTGCAGCAAGTCATTTACAACTGAAGTAGTATGTATATTTAATTTTGATACAAAAGTAGAAAACCTGATGAGCCTCATACTCGTAATTACCTGACCATTATATTATGGTGAATTGTAGTTCATGATGTGTAGAAAATAACGTTCACTTGATGATGGCTAAGGGATGCTCAATGCTAAGAATAAATGTTCGCCAATTCTGTGAAATAGAACAGAAATAGTTAAAAATTAAAGAAAAAATAAATAAAAAGCTGAATGAGGATTAAATTTAAGTTTGTAAACAATGACAATTATGACATATAATGATCTGAAAGCTTAGCCGTTGGATTCCAATTTACCTTTTAACTTGGGAACTCACTATTGTGCTGGAATATAGAATAGTGCCATTTTGTATAACTGGATATGGTAATATAATGCCTTGTTTTTACTTTGGTTTTACCCTGCGAATTTCATTTGTAGAGACTATTGAGATTGATGGAACCAAACATTTTGGTTTTGGCTATATAATAGAGATGAAATGAGTGAAGATGGAGTTACCGGTCTATCCAAAGCATGTACGGAGCCTAACAAAAAGGTTAGGAGATTTTTACTCATAGATTTCTTATTGCTTCAATTCTCTACTTTTATCTGTGGCTTTTATGTTTTCTCTACTGTTATTCAAATCATTGCATGTTAATCTGCTGGTAAATATTTGTCTTAAGAATTTTTTCACTAGTATTGTTTTCTCCACTATTATTCAAATCATTGCATGTTAAGCGATCTCAGGATGTTGTTGTAAAACTTAAACTGCAACTGTTTTATATATATTTTCCTGCTGTCCTCAAATGATCTTATTTTTTATACATATTGTTTCCTAATTACAGGATCACTACCATTCGCTTTTGGAATATGCTTCTTAGCCAGTTGAGGGGTCTACAGAGCCATCTGAGCCAAATACCGACTTTCTTCAATCATGCCTCATCTTGCAACTCCACAACCAGATCCCAGGCTTTTGACATCCTTAGTCCTATAGAGACGAGTTTTGGATAACATGTAGCATCATATGTGATTGATGTTAGAGGAGAGGGTGGTCCTCCGCACAGAAGTCCGACATTTGATTAAAGAGGTTCTTATAGAGTTTCTGGGTCAAAACACTTCCTCTAGTACAACACAATAGCAGCAGTAAGACCAGCAGTATCAGAACTGCAATTAGTCATTTTTTTCTATTTTTACTTTAAATGTTCGGATTTCTTGTCTAAAATATATCTGAATAATACTTTATATTTATTATGGAGTTGAATTTTAGTTTTAATTTATTATATTATATTATATTATATTTCATTTTTAATTTATTTTTAATTAAAATTTTAAAAGTCTATTTTTTATTTAAAATATGAAATATTAAATAAAATTTAATAAAAAAATTAATTTGAAATTAACGACGGATTAGCGATAACTTAGCAACAACTATATAAATAATTAAAAATAATTCAGCGACAAAAATAGCAATAGACGCAATCGGTCGCTAAATTACTAATAGATTTATCCATTGCTATGTCTGTCGCTAAATTAAGCGACAAATCTGTATGCCCATGTTTGGTGAGAAATCTATCCATCGCTAATTTGTTGCTGTTTGTTTGCGACGGATTAGGTTCCTCGCTATTTTTTTTGTGAGGAGCATTTTTGCAAGGGATTTAGTCTGTCGCTAATTTCCATTAGCAACGGATTTGGTGACATTTAGCGACAGATAAACTGTCATTTTCTTGTAGTGTGATGACTACAGTAGGGATGTTTGGATATATCTTATGCAAACTAAGTCTCAAATAGTTGGGTATTAAAGAAATTTTGTGCTATAGTCCAAACTCAATTTAGAGTTACTATCTAAGTTTTAAGATCTAATAATGACTCAGAGTCATAAGTCAGAAATGTCAAGCCATGTTTTCATCTTATAACACTTTATATCAGAGATCCTGTGCTTATGCTCCTTAACAGAATAGTTTGGTGGAGAGGAACCATAGGCATATTATTCAGGTAGCAAGAGTGCCCTTTTATTCCAATCAAGTTTATCTTTTAAATTCTAGGGAGATTCAGTCCTATATGCAACTTATCTCATTAATAGGTTGCCTAAAGCTTTGTTAAATTGGAAGACACCTTATGAGATTCTTTTCTCAACTTCACCCTACTATGAATCTCTCAAAACCTTTGGTTGCTAGGCAAATGCCACAGCTATCAAATCTCATTAAGGCAAATTCAAACCAAGAGCTATTAGATATGTTTATCTAGGACATGCTTTTGGTCAAAAGGCTTATAGGCTCTATGACATTAAAAAAATGGCATGTGTTTAGTTCAATGGATGTAATCTTTCATGAGCATGTGTTTCCTTATCTTAATTCTTCCTCAAAAACATTAGTTAGATCTACTTTACCTATATCTCTACAAGATTATTCTCAATCACTTCCTTCCACTTTTGGTTCCTCACCTTCAGATGTTCCTTCATCTATTGGTGTTCCTACTTCTTTATAGGTGCCATCTACTTCTCCAGCAGTAAGTTTAGATACTCCTACATCAGGTACAATTTCTTGGCCTTCTTTAACACTTAGAAGAAGTACCAGACCAATAAAGACTCCAAGTTGGTTAAATGACTTTACCATTATCCTAGCCTTTTAGTATTCCTCTTTAGGACTTACTGATCTTTTAGGACAATATGCATCTATGCATAAGTGCTTCTTAGCTAAACCTATCATAGGTCTAAGAGCCAAACAGTTATGCTGAAGTAGTCAAACACCCTGAGTGGGTCAAGGCTATATAGGCAAAGCTGTAAGCTCTAGAATAAAACCAGACTTAGAGATTGATAGAACTTCCTGTAGGAGAGAAGCCCATTTGCAGTAAATGGGTCTACAAACTTAAGCTAAGACCAGGTGGTACTATTGATAGGTACAAAGCTCGATTAGTAGCCAAAGGCTACAATCAAGTAGAGGGAGAAGATTTTTCAAATATTTTTGCTCTAGTTGCTGAAAATGTGATAGTAAGGCCATTTTTAGCTATTACAGCTGTAAACTCTTAGTCTTTTTAGTAGCTAGACATCAATAATGCTTTTTATTCATGGCTTTATTAATAACCTTTGTACATGTTTCCACCAGATGGTTATATTCAAGCTAAGTCAAATCAGGTTCGCAACTTAGTTAGGTCTCTCTATGGCCTTAAGTAAGACTCTAGGTAGTGGAATATTGAATTTACTTCAACTCTCACCAAATATGGTTTCATCCAGTCTACTTTTGATAATTGTCTCTTTATATAGCATTAAGGTACAGTTTTCTTGGCTTTGTTGGTATATGTTGATGATGTTCTTCTCACTGGTACATTAAGCACATCCATTGATAAAGTCAAAGCTTACCTTCACGAAGCTTTTACTATCAAAGACCTCGGCACCGTAAAGTACTTTCTTGGCATCAAGATTGCAAGATCTTTTTTAAGGTCTTTTCATCAGTCAAAGAAAGTACATATTTGACTTCATTACAGATGTTGGATTCCAACATGTCAAGGCAGCTTCTCAGCCTATTGGTACCTGTCTCATAGCTGAAGTAGGGGCTTTGCTTCCTGATCCACAACAATATTGTAGACTTATTGGCATATTGTTTTATGTTGGATTTACTAGGCCATATGTGACCTTTGATGTTCAACAATTGAGTTAATTCATGTAAGCTCCAAGGGACTCACACTAGTAAGCAGCATTACATGCTCTCATGTATCTTAAAGGTTGTCCATCTTAAAGGTTGTCCAGTAAATGGCCTCTTATATCCTAATACTAATTCTTTTGCTTTGTAAGCATATAGTAATGTGGATTAGGCTGTGTGCAAGGATACCAAAAAATCAATAACAAGATATTGTATTTTCTTTGGCTTGCGCTTATATCCTAGAAAACAAAGAAGCAAACTATAGTCTCTCGATCTTCATAAAGGCTGAATATAAGAGTATAGCATCCACTATTTATGAAATTCAGTGGATTACGTATTTGCTAAGAGAGTTTCAGGTTCTTCTTCAACTTCCAGTCATTTTATGGTGTGACAATCAAGCAGCTATCCGCATTACTGCTAATCATGTTTTTCATGAACACACCAAGCATATGAACATTGATTGTCATGTGGTTTGTGAAAAATATAAGTCTAGAATGATTCAACCACAACATGTTAGTACTTATTCTCAAACAGCCGATATCTTTACTAAGGCTCTCACTACTTCAATTTTTGATTGATTTTGTCTCAAGTTGGGTCTACTCACTCTCAACCAAGCAGCACTAACTTGAAAGGGAGATGATATGAATATAAGGGTTGATCTTCATGAAAGAGAGAGCTTGCTGACAAAAGAGCTTGAACTTGGCAGGAGTGTGAAATAGTGGTGTGAGTGTGAAAAGCAAGGGCGTGAGGTTATTGGCATGAGCACGATACAGTGGCAAAAGCGTGTAAACAAGAGCATGAGCATGATATGGCAAAAGGTTTTGCGCACTGTTTCATTTAAGTTTGGTGCTACACACTTTTTTTTTGTTTTTGTACTTAGGTGTTATTTATCCTAGACGGCAGCGTTTTAGTAGTAGGACTAGCTATAGCTTTTTAGTAGAAAATTCTATTAGGAATAATTATGTTTGTCTTCTCTTCTTTGTATATGAAGAGTAGTTGAAGTTACAGCTTAGATCAATAAAAGAAAGTTTTTTTCATTTACTGTTTTAGCTTCTAAGTTTTCGATCACAAAGCATATTTGATTCAGATTATGATCGTTTGTTTATTGTAGAACTGAAATTATAGGTATTCTAGTCATTATAGTATTATCAAATTTGTAGATATTGATCAAATTTATTATGCTATTAACCTGGATGTTATAAATTTTTTTACTGTTTCATCATCTATGAGTTTTAGCGGATTTGTATCTGTGTTTTTATTAATACTCCCTCCATTCTAAAGAACCCAAACTAATTGTCTCTTTGTGGTGTTGCACATAGATTAAGAAAACATTTGATAACCTTATTTATAGGAAAAAAAGAGCTAATGATACTAAATTACCTATATATTTAAAATTGAAGAAAAGGAACATGCAAGGTTAACACAAGGCTAAAATGGTGAAGAAAAAATTAATGTTGATAAAAGTAACAATTCATTGAAATGTTTTATTTGAAAAAGAAATAATTAGTTTGAAACAGTCAGAGTATATTGCTAAATTGAATCAACAAAATTATTTATAAAAAAAAAAAAAAGACAGAACGAGTCACATGTAATGCTACATTGTGCTGATGTGGCTTACAATCCAGTGGTCTATCGGTATCTGGCGAGTTGTTTTGCTTGTCGCTATGAATAATAACTACTACACGGACAAATTCATTGTTAAGAAATTGGGGATTGAGTGTAGAGAGTTCATATCTTAGCCAACGGAAGCTGTTTTTGGGACCCCCAGAATGTGCAATGGGAAAGAAAAATAATTGTCATTTTCAAGAATAACTGACCTCTCTTTAGAAGAAAAAAAAAATTGATATTTTATTTGATTCGTAATTGTTCAATTATCATTCATTTCATTAACTTTTTTAATTATTAATTGATGTTAAATTAATTTTAAAATACAAAAAAAATTAATATTTATATTTATAAATAAACGGAGTAATTAAAAGAAAATTCTATTGAAAAACTAAAATTAATTCAAAAGCTAGTCGCTGTTATTTAATCACTCAGGTTAATTACATGAGACACTCATAAAGTTTTGAAGATTTGAAGCAACTAACCGAAAGTGAGTTTAATAATTTTATACTTAAGTTATATGTTTGTTGTTTAATTGATTCAATTTTTGCTTTAAGTTAACGTATATATATTTGAAATTACTTGTGTTATATTTGGTTGAAAGCTATATGAATTTTCTAAATTATTTAGGTTTGAGTCCTACCGTTTCCTTCTCTAACTTAGTTATTTAAAAAAAAAAAATTAAACATATTATTTCTTAGGAAATATCTTATGAGATTTGACATATTACAATAGTATTCTTTAGATATTTAAAAACTATATAATTTATTCATTCTGTTTTATATATTATACTAATACATCATTTCATTATATTTTCTACTAAAAAGATATTAGACTGGTGAAATAACAAAAAAAAAAAAATATTTATCATCTGAAATTTGATTTATTTTACTAATATTTTTGTAAGTTTGATCTATTGTACTAATATCTTTTGAAATTTGACAAATTATACTGATTCCCTCATAAACAAAAAAGAATATTTTTTCTTGCTTGACTATATAATTTAATGGAAATAAAATAAAAAAGACAAATTGTATAATTTTTGAATCTCAGAAAATATATACTAGTGTAATATGTCAAATTTTAAGAAATAAATAATAATTTTTTCTAAATATTTCATTATTGTAATGGTGGAAAGATTTTTTTTTTAAATTAATCTCAAAAAAGGCAGTTATTGTAATGAAATATAATTTTATCTAAATTATTATTTTTTTATTTGCGCATATTTCATATTGAAATAAATATTATTAATTTTAGGAAAAATTACAAAAAAAATCTGAATTTCACAAAATATAACAATTATATTTAATTTTTAAAAAAATTCTATTTAAAGTGTATGAATTTTTATTTTTGAAATAAATATGGTTTCGGTAATAATGAAACCAGTATTAGTTGAAACTTACATGAATTAACAAAATAAAGTAGTTAGCCACGAACGTAGATTAAATATGTTGACTGGATTAAATATATCCAATTATAATTGGATAATTGAACTAGAGTGCTGCTATTTAATCCATATCAGTACCAATTATTCAATTCTTATTGATCCACGTAAGTGTCAATTATGTTTGGAAATTAGTTTCGTGCTATCAAAGTTACATTTGTTAAAAAAAATAAAAATTTATATAATTTAAATAAATTTTTTTTAAAATTAGATATAATTGTGAAATTCGATAAAATTCATAATTTTTTTATAAGTTTTTCTTAATTTTATTATTAGCCCCTACTCATTGTAAATTCTGCGTCTGCCGCCGAAAACAAATTATAGTTTATAATAATTAGTTTTATTACATAATAATTTATAAAATCATGAATTATAATAATTTATTCTAATTTGTATTAACTAATCTTAATTTTATAATAATTAATAAAATCATGATAATTTATTTTAGTTTATGTTAATTTACAAAGTTTTGATTTTAGTTTATGTTAATTTATAAAGTTATGATAATTGATTTTAATTTATGTTAATTTACAAAGTTTTGATTTTAATTTATATTAATTTACAAAGTTTTGTTTTTAGTTTATATTAATTATAAAATTATGATAATTGATTTTAATTTATCTTAATTGATAAAATTATTATAATTAATTTTAATTTTTTTTATAATTGATAAAATATAATAATTAAATTAATTTACAAAATCGATTAAATCGAACAGAATCAATTAAAATATTTTAATTATATTCAGTTCATAATATATTTTGATTCAATTCATAATATATTTTGAAATATTTTGTTACGTAAAATGTAATAGGTGTATTAATGTGTTTGGTATATTTGTTTATTTCAGAAATTCAAATGCAGCAGGAAGTTATTATATATTTGCGCAAGGACAAGGACAGCTCGACGGTGCCTTGCTACCACAAACACTGAGTAGTGAGGCGTCCGCAACTGCAAGGAATTTTGGCTTTGCTAGGAAGTTGGAAAGTGAAGTTTGCGTCCGCAATTGGTATATTCAGCCAATCAATCCCCACGCGCACGGATTAATCCTTTTTTTAGAGTGAATTTCACCTAAAAATGTAAATAGTAATAATTTAATTTTTTAAAATTATTTTAATTATAAAATAAAAATAAAAATAATTTTAAAATACAAATAATTTTTAAAATAATAAATTATTATAATTTATATAATTAAATACCATTAGTGAAATTTATTTATTTTTTTATGTACTTGTTAATTTCCACTTAAAAAATAATTGCTTCATATAATAAATTATTTATTATTTATACCTTAACGTTAGGTGGGGTATAGATATTTGAACTCTAAATTGCCCTTTTAAGTCATCCATAGCTAATACGACATCGTTGAACTAGAAATGCAGCAGCTGCTCCGAACTCCAAATTCAATGAAAGTATGTCTTTGTACCTATATATTACACACAAAACAAACGTTTTTTTTGGACTAATTGTAAAATTGGTACCAAATTTTATTGTTTTATTACAATTTAGTAACAAATTTTTTAATTGTTATAAATTGATATCAAACTTTCATAAATGTTACAATTTGATACTAATTTTCAATTTCTAGTACCGGAAAAATGACATAACATGTCACGTCACTCTATTATTCATGTCAGATTTATTTTCTCATAAAAATACACTCAAACGGCGACGTCTCCAAATATTAAAGAAAAATAAATTATACAAATAAATTGTAAATATACATATATCTAATTGTTGCAGTATTGAGTGTGTTTTCATAAGAAAATAAATTTGATATACATACTAGAGTGAGATAATATGTCATGTCATCTTTTTGATGTTGAAAATTGAAAATTGATACCAAATTGCAACATTCATAAAATGTTTGATACTAATCTGTAACAATTAAAAAATTTGGTATCAAATTGATAAAATTTAATACTATTTGTGAAATTACCCCTCCTTTTTTACTTTAAACAACCCATACCTTTTTTCTTTTAAATCTTTAACCTAATCCCTAACAAAAAAAAAAAAGGTCATCTTTTTTGTTCTTCTATATTTTCTATCTTCTGCGTTGCTTCTCTCACTGCTTCAGCTGGTTGTTTTTTACTTTTACTTTATATTTCTATCATATCTAATATTTACTTCTCTTTTTTTAGGTATTTACTGATTTACTGTTGGATCTCATCTCAACTAATTTTATGCATCCAGAAATACCAATATACATCTTTTTTTTTTTCTATCTTCTTATCCAGTTCTCCTCTCACTGCCTTTTATATTTTCCTAATTTTTCCTGAGGTATTTGCTTTTTTAGATTTTAGTTATCTTTTCAACTAATCTTATGTATCCAGATCTGTAGTTATGCTTCCTTCATTTGTAAATTTTTTTTTTTTGTATTTTTCTATCTAGATATTTAATTATTTCTCTCAATTGTTTTTATTTTTTCAATTTTTTAAGGTATTTGCTTATTAAGACTTTTATTCACTTACATGTTTTTTAAGATTTCACTTTATTGGTTTGTTGAGTTTGTCACTCATTGTGTTTGGATTGCTGGATTTGTGAATGAGATGAGCTCTTCTTGTTAGAAAATAATGAGTATTGTTAATTTAATATTCGAATAAAATGACAAGAGGAAAATATAATAAATTTGAGATCTGTGTTTCATACAGTGTCTTTAAAATAAATTCGGTCATTACCAATTGTGTTTAGAAAAATCTGCGTTTGTCTCATAGAATACAACATATATCAAATAGATATTGAACACACAATATCCACTTACAGCGAACTAATTATATGTCACTATTTCTATCACTTTAAGAAGAAAAGAAGAAGATTTTTCCAATAATAGTAAAAACCTCAACTCTAAAACTCAAATCAAGAACTTTTATTTATACTAAGATGGAGCATATATGAGATTAATTAACATTTAAATAATGATAAATTTAATTTTTGAAATATCAGAAAATGAAATTTTAAAAGACAAGAAACTCTAAAGATAAATTTAGAAAACAATCAACACGGGCGTGTAGAATCCACACGAGTTTATGGATTAACTTGCATACACTATATCATAATGACACGGGAGTATTAGAAGCATGACCATGTGAAATGACACTGGAGTGTGGAATCAACACTGTATACACACAATAACCATGGATTTGCAGGTTGCGTACAAGAATGTCACTTCAATTCCTAGAAATAAAAAATATAAAAATTAGGCTTGATCTGAACTATAAGATTTCGATTCGACATTCGTTCATGCAGGTCGCACACCCACACATTAGCCTATCCCGGACCATGAATTTGCACCGTTTTGTGCTTGGGCGCGCGAGAAAGAGCTTTACATGCTATTTTCTTACTCATATAAGAATATATCTTACTATATAAATACAAGTCCAATTTTACATTTTTAATAATGTGAGACAACTCTTACTTTTACTTTTCCTTTTTTTATCTCCTTAACAAGAAACTTACTTTAAAATTTAATTTCTATTCACACATTCTCAATTTTTCTTTTTATTCATTTATTATTTTTAGTGATACTGCAAGGCAATGTACAATAATTTTAAACTAAAAAAAAAAAGGCATTTCAAGCTCTCTCTTTTTCCTTTTGAACTTCATAAATAATTATTATATTATTATATTATCTAATTATTAAATTACATTACAGTAATAAGAATATTAAATAAATTTATAATTCAAAAAAATTGGAAAAGAGAAAAAATTAAAAAATAAAGAGCAAGAAAACTCGAAAAATAAATAATTAAAAAAAACTATTGAAAGAAGTGTTGGAAAAATTGTAATTATGAGTCATTTTGATAGGATAATTCGGATGGATCCTACAACTCGGTTTTAAGAGAAAGATCCGGATATGTGTTCTTTGATATGAGAACTATGAATTAATGTATTCATATGCTCAATAGGATACAATAGATACCAAATAGATGTTAAACACATATTACCCACTTACAGCGAACTGATTATATGTCACTCTCTCTATTACTTTGAGAAGAAAAGAAGAAGATTTTTCCAATAATAGTAAAAACCTCAACTCTAAAATTCAAACCAAGAACTTCTATTTATACTGAGATGAAGGATACATGAGATTAATTAACATTCAAATAATGGTAAATTTAATTTTTGAAATATCAGAAAATGAAATTCTAAAAGACAAGAAGCTCAAAAGATAAATTTAGAAAACAATCTACACGGCGCGTGTAGAATACACGTGGGTTTATGGATTAGCATGCACACACTGCAGCATAATGACATAGGAGTGTCAGAAGCATAGCCGTGTGAAATGACCTGAGAGTGTGGAATCAATACCGTATACACACAACAACCATGGATTTGCAGGTTGCGTACACGAATGTCGCTTCAATTCTCAGAAATAAAAAATGTAAAAATTAGGTTTGATCCGGACTATGAGATATCGGTCCGACATTCATTCACGCAGGTGGCACACATATATATTGGTCTATCCCGGACCATAGATTTGCACCCCCTGTACTTGAGCACGCGAGAAAGAGCTTTCTATGTTATTTTCTTACCCATATAAGAATGCATCTTACTATATAAACACAAGTCCAACTTTACATTTTTAGTAATGTGTGATAACTGCTACTTTCATTTTTCCTCTTTATATCTCCTTAACAAGGAGATTACTTTGAACTTCAATTTCTATTTACACATTTTCAATTTTGAGCATATAAAAACATTAATTCATAGTTCTCATGTCAAGGAACACATATCCGGATTTTTCTCTCAAAACCGAGTTGTGAGATCCATCCGAATTATCCTATCAAAATGACTCATAGTCACAATTTTTCCAACACTTCTTTCAATAGTTTTTTTTAATTATTTATTTTCCTGATTTTCTTGCTCTTTAGTTTTTTAATTTTTCTCTTTTCCAAATTTTTTGAATTATAAATTTATTTAATATTTTTATTAATATAATGTAATTTAATAATTAGATAATATAATAATATAATAATTATTTATGAAGTTCAAAAGGAAAAAAAGAGAGCTTGAAATGCCTTTTTTTTTTAGTTTAAAACTATTGTACATTGTCTTGTATTATCACTAAAAATAATAAATGAATAAAAAGAAAAAGAAAAGCATTGAAGAGAGATTTGATATGCAAGGACATACACTGTAGAGTTTGTGAGTAAACTATCGGATCAAAGATTTATTTCCTAAATTCTATTAGCCGACTAATAAAGCCGTAATTTGGAAATTCAGAGAAAATATTTTTTGGAAGACAGCAAATTAAGAGTAGTAATGTATCCCATCCCAAAATATAAGTTTAAAGTTTTTTTTTTTCAAAAATCATAAAATCATCCAAAATTAATGTTATCAAAAGGTTTATCACAAATTAATGAAAATTGAATTTATAAAAGAATTTTCAAAAATTTACTTAAAATTTACTCAAATTATACCAAATATTTATCTAATATTTACTAAAAAATAATGAAAGTTAAATTTATACAAGATTTATCAATATTTACCCAAAAGTTACCCAAGATTTATCCAAAATTTACCTGAAATTTACCACAAATTAATAAAAATTGAATTTACAAAAAGTTTTTCAAAGATTTACTTCAAATTTATTCAAATTATAACTAATATTTATCTAATATTTACTAAAAAAAATAATGAAAGTTGAATTTACATAAAATTTATTTAAAAATTTATTAAGATTTACCCAAAAGCTACCGAAAGTTTATCAGAAATTAATAAAAATTGAATTTGCAAAAGGTTTTTCAAAGATTTACTTAAAATTTACTCAAATTATACATAATATTTACTAAAAAATAATAAAAGTTGAACGTACACAATGTTTACTTAAAGATTATCAAGATTTACCTGATAGTTACCCAATGTTTACTCAATATTTACTATAAATTAATGAAAATTGAAGTTATAAAATATTTATTAAAGATTTATTTAAAGTTACTCAAGTTATATCCAAAATTTACCCAAAATTTATCAGAAAATTAATAAAAATTAAAGTTACATAAGATTTATTCAAAAATTACTCAAATTTTACTTAAGATTTACTCGATATTTACCAATGTTTACTCAAAATTTACTAAAGTTTACCCTATATTTATCCAAGAATCTACCCAAGGTTTACCAAAGTAAATAACATTAATTAAGTTAATTAAATACAAATTTATATATTTTTTGTAATTAAGGTTTGTCTAGGGTTTAATTTGATAAAATATTGGTCTTGTAAGTTAATAAAATTCTTAATTCATATTTAAAATGAGAAAAATGATCATTTTATGTCTTAATTAAATGAAAAATATGTTAAGTACACACTAAAATATAATATTTAAAAAAAAAGATAAAAATAAAAATATAGAAAATAAGAATGAAAACATGAAAAAATCTACCAGTAAAATTGAAAAAAACTTTATAATTTTAGTGAACGGCGTGAATTTTCCTATTTACTTTACATAGCAAATTCAAAGTAGTACTATATAGCAGATTCAGAGCTGTATTAAACTATTAATTTTACAATTTAAACCAATTTATTTACCAAAATTTTTTTCAGTTACCATTATTAATCCATATTAAGATAGAAATATAAGATTAATTGAATCTTTTGATTATATCCTCTTTACTTGAATTTAACCTATTCAACCTACTCGGAGTAACTTTATTAAATTAGAATAACAAACTTCAAATGGAAGAACTTTAATTTAATAACAGGACATTAACAAATGGTGCAATTGCAAACTAATTTTGTTTTCTATTTAAAAAAATTTATACAACTCTAATATGGTGGTTTGTTGAAAAAAATACAATAAACAAAAAGGACAAACACATTTTCGATATAATAATTATAATGAAATTATATAATGGATTATCTTGACTATTGATTTTGTTTATTTAACTCCTTTAGCTATTATCATTAATGGAATCAATTAGATAAATGTTTCAGTTAGTTTCTATTCATATAAAATATTTAACATCTAAATAATAATAATTCATTAAAAATTATTAAGTCAAAAAAATTAAATCAATTTAAAATTGATAATTTAGACAAAAAGAGTCATTAAATAAGTTTTTAACTGACAAGTTTAATTATACATATTCTTTAAATAAATAAATTTTCAATGATTAAGTTTATTACAAATTAGTAAAAAAAATAAAATATTTCCTACAATGCTTATTAAAAAATAATGGTATTTATGTTTATTTATTTTTAGATTAAGCAATATATAATATTAATTATATGATATTGTAGAATATTGTATAATTATACATATAAATTATATGTTTTGATAAAATAAAATGATAATAGAAACAATAATTAGACAAAAAAAGCTAAAATAATAGAACTGGTCATCAAGAGATTAACAAGTTGAGACTCACTCACAAAATATAAAAAATAAAAAAAATATTAAAGAAAAAAATATCATATAATTATGTAACCCCGTTTAAAATTTTTTTCCCGGAGGACTAGTTAGTTACTAGTATGGTATAAAAATGAGTGTAGTCCAATCAACAACTCCAATGGAAAGACTTCAAAATGAGGATGGTTTTGAAACAGTTAATCCTTTCATAATTTTTTGAAACAGCTAAAATTATTTCTCTAATTGAGACTTTGTTGTAATTTTTGAAAAAAAAAATACATATATTCTATCAAAATGGTACTTTTTTTTTTAATCAAAAGTTAAAGAAAATAATTTTTAGTGATAGGTTTTCTCCCATGAGATCACAATTAACATAATTGTGATCAATTTAGATATGTACGTCTCTCCCATACATTACAAGACTTCTAAGGATTTTAATACAATGCTAACGGAATTTAATTACAAAAGGACGGATACAAAATAATTAAGGAAAAACTTTATACAAATTAAATTGTGCAAAGTAACCAAAGATAATTTCAAATTTTATATATATAGTTTTAACAAAGAAAAAATGAAAGAAATAAATATAAATAAATGAAATTCGAGTCAATAATATATGATTATGTGGGCTTGTAAGCAAATTAAAAGACCAAGAGCATTGAGAGAGTGACGAGTCATACGGCGCAGTAACATTACTAATGTTAGAAATCAATACAAGAAAATAGAGTAGGAGAATTGTTAATTCAATATTCAAAATAGTAGAAAATGGAAACCAATCTGAGGCCTGTGTAGCACACAGTTTCCTTAAGACAAATTCGCCTCCTACACAGGTGTTTAGGATAACCGGCGTTTGTCTTCCAGGATACAATAGATTCAAGTAGTTGTTGAACACACAACACCTACTTACAGCAAACTTTGCTTTACCACAACCTCTATCACTTGAGAAGAAGAAAGAAAGAAACAATCAAAGTATGATTTCTTGAACCAACTTCCAAATTCAAGCATAAACCAGCTATTTATACTAGATGGATGAGACAATGGATTAATTGTGATTAATTTCCTTTAAAGGCTATCAATAATGCCTTTGTAACTCTCAAATAATGGTGAAATTAATCTTTAAAACATCAGAAATGACATTCCAAAAGACATGAAACTCAAAAGTCAATTCTGGAACAAAATCCACACGGGCGTGTGGATCCACACGACCGTGTGGAT
>CATIWF010210890.1:0-11670 GCA_949630135.1 Balakata baccata
ATATCATGGACTTTCATTAATCAGTTTAAGATCTATATCAATTCATATGCAAATGAATACTAATATAATGAAAGAATACCTTTATGAATGTGTACACTAAGTGCTTAAGGCGATTGCCTTTTGGGCACATCTCTAACAATAAATGGTGCCATAACTCTTTCTAACGTTCTCTTACAAGTACATTAAATGCAGTCTGGAAAGAGAGTTGTCCAGGTCGGGAAATGCCCGATTGTATTACATGGCAGCTTCCGGTTGGCTAAAATCTCCTACGACTAGTTTTTATTCAAGTGTCCCGGTTGGGACTTGCCTGATGATGCCACTGCCAGGAACTTAGGTCTTTTCGGCTTTGAATGCGTCCCGGTTGGGATACCCTTCCCGATTGGGACTACCCTTCCCGATCGGGACCTGAGTCAGTTTTGACTAAGAATGCTTTGACTTTCTGATGATGTGGCACATTATGGTGGTGTCTCCTCTTCAACGGTCCTGTCTTTTTGAATGTCCTGCTCGGACCGCAACTATTCCCGGTCGGGAACTTAAGTGTCCCGGTCTGCTTTTGCTACTGGAACTTTTGGCTCATCACCCTGCAGATTTTCTTGGTCTGGACACTTGATTTACTTGGTCTGCTCTACAGTCCCGGTTGGGACATTCTTGTCCCGGTCTGGAAACCACCGGTCTCGGTCAAGACATACCATTTCCCGGTCTAGTTTGGCTACTGGAACTTTGAGACACTTAGGGACAACATTTTTCTAGTCTAGACATAGCATTTTCCAGTCTGGACTTGTGTCCCGGTCGGGAGTTCCTTGTCCCGATTGGGAGTTACACATCTCCATGAAATTCTTGAGTTGTTCAATGAGGAAACCTTAACCAAATTTGGTAAAACTTTGAATACTATCAAAACAACACTCAACAAGAACATTAGTAATAATTAATTTGATTGTCAAGATCAAAATAGAGAGCAATCACCCTTTGGTTAACAAACATTAATAAATGAAAATGCCTTTATTCATGTGAAATGAATTTATACAATAAGTGCTAAAGATGATTGCCTTTAGAGCACTTCTCTAACAATCTTCCATTTACACTAAAGTTAATCGTCTTTATATCTAATACCATAGGCGAGTACATGAGAATCATATTTTTTTTTGGGAAGTGGCTCAGTCAATGGATCAGCAATGTTATGATCAATGGGCACTCTCTCTATCTGTGACGCCTATAAAGACGTAATGTGGAACATGAGGGATATTATGGTAATTAAAAGTAAGGATATAAAAGGGATCAATTTTTGGTATCAGAGCTAAGTTTAAGCGGTTCTAGACTTGAGCAGACCATGGGTTTATCATGCATTGTGTTCACATGTAGCATATGACTCTAATAAAGGTTGCTTCTCTATCAACTACTAGGATAGTGTGAGCGATGTCGGGAGTATCGTGTTGTTTCTGATGAGGAAGGGTTTTGAGGCCCACTTGGCCTATGTGATTTATACTAGAAAATAGGGTCCAGACCTCAGTAGTATCCCTACAGTGAGGGAGTTTCCTAATGTATTCCCTGAGGAGTTACCAGGTTTACCTCTGGATAGAGAGGTTGAATTTTCCCTTGAACCCACTCCAGGCACAACTCCCATATCAGCTACACCTTACCGAATGGCTCCATCTGAAATGAAGGAGTTAAAAACCCAATTTTAAGAGTTGCTAGATAAGGACTACATCAGGCCCAGTGTGTCACCTTAGGGTGCACCAGTTTTGTTTATGAAGAAGAAAGATGGGTCGATGTGGTTATGTATTGACTACAAACAGTTGAATAAGGTAGCTATCAAGAATAAATATCCTTTACCCATAATTGATGATTTGTTTAATCAGCTTATGGGTGCTGGTGTATTTTCCAAGATTGATTTGCGATCAGGGTATCATCAACTAAGGGTTAAGGCTGAGGATATAGCCAAGACTGCATTCAGGACTAGGTAGGGACATTATGAGTTTGTGGTTATGCCTTTTGGGCTAACCAATGCTTCTGTAGCCTTCATGGATATGATGAACAAAATTTTTAGGTTGTATCTAAACCAGTTTGTAATGGTCTTCATAGATGACATTCTAGTGCATTCGAAGAACTGGAAGAACATGATCAACATTTAAGGATTGTTCTGCAGATCTTGAGGGAACAACAGTTGTATGCCAAACTCTCTAAATGTGAGTTTTGGTTGGATAAGGTGGCCTTTTTGGGTCACATCATTTTTATAGACGGTATTAGAGTGGACCCTAGCAAGATTGAGGCAATTATGATTTGGAAGCCTCCTAAGAACGTGATAGAGATCGGGAGTTTCCTTGGATTAGCTGGGTATTACAAGAGATTTGTTAAGGGCTTCTTAATGATAGCTTCTCCTTTGACCAGGCTACTGAGGAAAGATGTCAAGTTTGAATAGGATGAGAAATGCCAAACTAGTTTTAAAAGATTGAAAAAGATGTTAACAGAGGCTCTAATTTTGACACAACCTATTCTAATTTTGACACAACCTATTCCAAATAAAGATTATGTGGTTTACAGTGATGCTTCGTATAGCGGATTGGATTGTGTGTTAATGCAAGAGGGCAAAGTAGTTGCCTATGCTTCTAGGCAATTGAAGACCCATGAGAAGAATTACCCCACTTACGATCTTAAGTTAGTAGCTAAAGTCTTTGCTCTAAAGATATGATGTCACTATTTGTATGGGGAAAAGCGTTACATCTATACTGATCATAAGAGTCTCAAGTACTTACCTACTCAGAGGGATTTGAATTTAAGGTAGAGACGGTGATTAGAATTGATCAAGGATTACAACTGTGTGATAGATTGCCATCTAGGCAAGACCAATATGGTAAGCGTTGCTTTGAGTAGAAAGATAATTGTCGAGTTGCATATCAGACCTACACTTGATCAAAAGATTAAAGATGCTCAGAGACAAGATAGTCAATTAATTGAGATTGCCGAGGTAGTCTTTAAGGGGGAGAGACCTGGATATTCAATTTAGCCAAATGGTGGGTTATGTTTTAAGGGCCGGTTAATTGTGCCTACTGATGGGTTGAGATAAAGGATATTTCAGGAGGCTCACGAGACCAAGTATTCAATGCATCCAAGTAGTAATAAGATGTACCAAGACCTCAAAGATAAGTATTGGTGGGCAGGTATGAAAAAGGATATCACCCAATACACTACTAAGTGTTTGAGTTGTCAGCAGGTCAAGGCAGAACATCAGGTGCCATTAGGTCTTTTACAACCAATCATAGTTCTCGAGTGGAAATAGGAGTGGATGTTTGTGGACTTTGTGATTGGATTGCCAGTAATGCTCAAGAAATATGATGTTGTATGGGTGATAGTGGATAGGCTTACTAAGTCAGCACACTTTTTACCTATTAAGAGGGATTACTCCTCAAGCAAACTTGCTGAGTTATACATTAGTGAGATTGTTTGGCTTCACGGAGTTCCCTTGTCCATTGTGTTAGACAGGGACCCCAGATTCACTTCACAGTTTTGGGGCAGTCTATAGAAATCTTTGGATACTAAGCTTAGTTTCAGCACAGCTTTCCACCTACAAATAGATGGGTAGTCAGAGAGAGTTATTCAGATCCTCGAGGATATGATGAGGGCTACATTATTGAGTTTGTGGGCAGTTGGGAGAGACATCTACCCTTGATAGAGTTCGCCTATAATAATAGTTACTAGTCCAGTACATAATGGCCCCTTACGAGGCACTTTATGATAGGAAGTGTCGTACACCGTTCTGTTGGACCGAGTTAAAGTGAGATAAGGCTAATGAGACCATATTTGATTTAGGAGATAGAAGAGAAGGTACGGGTTATACAGGATAGACTTCGAGTAGCTTCGGACAAACAAAAATCTTATGCGGACCTTAAGAGGCGTGACATAAAGTATGTAATGGGGGATAAGGTTTTCCTTAAAGTCTCCCCATGGAAGAAAGTATTGAGGTTTGGGAAGAAGGGAAAGCTGAGTTTGAGATTCATTGGACCATATGAAGTACTAGAGGGGATTGGACCAGTTGCTTATAGGCTCGCTCTACCTCTAAAGTTGTAAAAGATTTATGATGTTTTCCACGTCTCCATGTTAAGGAGATATAGGTTAGACCATTTTCATGTGATTGCATTAGAGAGTATTGAGGTGAGACAAGATCTGACTTATAAGGAAGAGCCAGTCCAGATTTTAGCTAAGGAAATCAAGCAGCTTAGAAACAAGCAAGTCCAGTTAGTTAAAGTCCTTTGGATGAACCATGCATCGGAAGAGGCCACGTGGAAAGGTGAAGATGTCATGAGAGCCCAATATCCATAGTTGTTCAGTGACGAACATATAGGTAAATTTTGGGACAAAATTTCTTTAAGGGGGAGAGAAATTTAATGTCCATAAAATAGGGCCTAGACGTAATGTGGAACATGAGGGGTATTTGGCCTATATTAAGGTAAAGTGGGTAGAACAAAATCGCGAGCGCAAAATAGTCGGGACAGTTACCCTATTTAAACATAATCCGACTTCGTCTTTCTAATTATTTTCAACCCCACATACTAAAGCATGACTAAAGAACAGTTTCATCACCCTCCATTGATTCTCCATTGATTAAACACCATAAAAACACAATTGAAAGTGATTTACAAAGATTTATATAAGGGTTTTTTGGTGTTTTTCTCAAGAACACGAATTCCATTTCAAATAGCCCTATAAACTGAATTCTCCACCTGTATTCTGGAATTTCCAAATGTATTTTAGGAATAGTACAGAAGGTCAGGAAGGGAACTAGAACATTAGAGAGACATGAGATTGTTAGTTTCAGCTCTATAGATTAAGGTTTGTACATATAATTATATTTATTTGCTTTCTTGCTGCATGCTTGCTAATGCATAGGTATATTGAATGATATATCTCTGTTGAATGCCATGAACCTTGATCTAAATGGTTTGGATTCGATTGTATGGATTAATGCCATGGATTATTTATGATTTTCATGTTAAATTGAGACAACACGCATTAAACGGATAATGGTAGGATTATAATAATGATCTGAGCTGTATAAATGTCATATTATGCTTCTGTAATGAGTTGGTAGCTTTGGAAACAAACAAAGTGGATTTTGCATGTAAAAGCAATGAATTAGTGGTGTTGGTGTCGCAAAAGTCACGATTGCGACTAAGGGGTTCATGCTCACGATTTACTTCGCAGTCACAACTCCAAAAGTGCCCTTATGAATTCTATGATGCATACATTGTGTTTCACGCTTGTGTAGGGTAATGGATAATAATATACTTAACATGATATGACATGCGATATATGTATGTGTATATGATGATACATGGAACATGATATGACATGAGATGAAGGATATGTATATGTTGATACATGAACAAAGATATTACATATGATATATGAAAATGATACATGGATGAATTACATGTGGTATGCTAGACTGTTTATATTGCCATGCAATGACATGGAGATGTTATTATGATAATGAAATATGGTTCATACGATTAAAGGAAAAGACGTTAATGCCCTACTCGTACTAGGACATACTATAGGATAGATGGTGCACCATCGAAGGTGGTTATAGTACCATAGGATTATTCCATGCGTTATTTTTAGGTAAGGTGGCTTTAACTCTAAGAGTGCCCTTGACCCATTATGATAGTCATTTTTTAATTTATCAAGTAAGGTGGATTTAGCTCTAAGAGCTCCCTTGACCCATTATGATAGCCGTTATTTAATTTGTCGGGCTAGGTGGCTTCAGCTCTAAGAGCACCCTTGACCCAGTATGCTAGCAGTTATTTATTTATCAGTCAAGTGGCTTCAGTTCCGCTCTACTTGGTCACAAAATTAGACAGTCATGGTTAGGTGGACAGGGTGGCTTCAGCTCCGAGAGCACCCCTATTCACAACCCGTATTCGGTAGTCTAGTATTGAGTAATTGGGCAAATGTAATGAATAAATGGAAAAAGAAAAGTTGCTTTACAGTGGTTTATGATTTCATATAAAGGCTTCTGCTTCCAGGTATGCTAATGTTATGCTATGGATTGTTTGATATGATCACATGAATGTGATATGATGAATTGGAATATGAGAATATGCGATATACTATTGCCTATTACGAATTCTATAATATGAGAATATGCGATATTCTTGGATAGCTTAACGTGTAGGTGTTCTTGCACATAGGTCCAGAGCCGTAGATAGAGTTGACACAGAGAAGCTGAACTAGTCAGATGACCCAGATTTAGAATCAGCTCATAACCATGCATTTTTCCTTATTCATGCAAGTTGGGATATTTGGACTATTGTTTTAATATGGATTCTGAACTATGAACTTATGATTCGAGGTTTTGTAAGTTTATTTATGTTGGGCGTGTTTAGCCCTGGTTTACAGATGTTATAGTTCAGTTATGATATTTATGCATGAGACGTATCATATATATAGTTTATGATTTTATGTTGCCATGGATGATGATAAGGATTAGTATTATTATATTAATATGCTAAAAAATTAAAGAATAAAAGAAGTATAATAGTAAGGATAGTAATAAGTATGTGATAGCACTCCCTTATATAGCGGTCAAGTATGCTATATGGGAGGGTGTTACACTATATTTGCATCATTTGTACCAATGATCTTTCTAATCAAATGGTATCTCCTAAGCATATATTTGGGCTTTTGATGAGACCGTGCTCTTTTGCTTGCATAGTAGCTCCATTGTTGTCACAATATAGTTGTACCGGATCAATAATGCTAGGAACCACTCCTAGTTCTGTGTTGAATTTCTTTATCCAAACTACTTCTTCAGCTGGAGTGTACTCTACTTTAGTTATGGAATCAGTAGTCGTCTCTTGTTTGGAACTCTTCCAACTGACTGCTCCACCATTCAATATAAATACATAACCTGATTGAGATTCTGAATCATCTCTATCTGATTGGAAGCTGGCATCTATATACCCTCTTACAGAAAGATCTCCATCTCCATATACCAAGAATATATCATTAATCCTTCTTAAGTACTTTAGGATATTCTTGACAGCCACCCAATGACTTTCACTAGGGTCCGACTAATACCTACTCGTGATACTTAGAGCATATGATACATTGGACCTCCTACATATCATACCATACATGATTGATCAGATAGCTGATGCATGTGGGATCAAACTCATACGAGTCCTCTCATTTTGTGTCTTTAGACATATAGATTTTGATAGGGTAATCTCATAGGTCATGGGAATGAATCCTCTCTTGGACTTCTCCATGCTAAACATTTTTAGCATCTTATCTATGTATGTAGATTGCAAAAGACCAAGTAACCTTTTAGATCTATCTCTATAGATCCTTATCCCCAAAATATAGGTTGCCTCTCTAAGGTCTTTCATGGAAAAATTTTTAGATAGCTAAATTTTGACAGATTGTAAGACCGAGATGTTGTTTCCTATAAGTAGTATGTTATCGATATACAACACTAGGAATAAGATTGCACTCTCACTAACCTTCTTGTACACATAAGGTTCATCTGGATTTTGTAAGAAACCAAACTCTTTGATTATCTTATCAAATCATATATTCCAACTTCTAGATGCTTTCTTCAATCTATAAATGGATCTTTGAAGCTTGCATATTTTATTGCCATCTTTGGATATGAATCCATATGGTTATGTCATATACAAATCCTCAACAAGTTTTCCATTAAGGAAAGTCATTTTCACATCCATTTGTCAAATCTCATAGTTATAATGAGTAGTAATGACTTGGAGTATCCTTATATGGCTATTGGACTAAAAGTCTCATCCTAGTCAATTCCTTGTCTTTGACGATAACCCTTAGCTACTAGTCTTGCTTAATGGGTAACCAAATTACCTTCCATGTCAATCTTCTTCTTGAAGACCCATTTGTATCCTATAGGCTTTATCCCTTCAGGTAGATCAACCAAGGTCCATACTTGGTTTTCATACATGGAATCAATTTCTGATTGCATGGCTATCAGATTCTGAACTTTTCAAATCTTCTTTATAGCTTGTGGGCGATTCATTCTCAATGAGCAAGATATCATTCTAATTACTTATGAGAAATCCATATCTCTCAAGAGCAAAACATATCCTACTAGATTTACGAAGATCTTGTGTGTCAGTAGGTGTAGCTGTCGTTTCATCTTTATGAACAATAGGCTCGGGTTCAAGCAATTGATCCACATCTGTTAGAGCATCTTGAACTACTTCAAGTTCAATTTTGCTCTCACTATCTCTTTTAAGAAGAAATTCTTTTTCCAGGAAGGTAGCATGCTTTGAAACAAACACCTTTTGTTCCAATTGATTGTAGAATTGATATCCAATCATTTCTTTAGGATATCCTACAAACAGATATCAGTCAGATTTAGCTTCTAGCTTGTCTGACATTGTCTGCTCACATAAGCTGGACAACCCCATACTTTCATGTGAGAAAGTACAGGCTTCTTACCTTTCCATATCTCATATGGAGTGGTATCAACTATCTAGGAAGGGACTCCAATTAAAATATAAATGGCAGTCATTAGTGTGTAACCCTAAAAGGACTTAGGGAGTTTTGCTAAGCTGATCATTGACCTTACCATGTCTAACAATATTCAATTTCTACTTTCAGCCACGCCATTGTATTGTGGTGTAAAAGGTGGAGTCCATTGGGATAATATCCCATGATCCCTAAGATAAACCTGAAACTCTTGGCTCAAGTATTCACCATCTTGATCAGATCTAAGTGTTTTAATACTTTTACCAAGTTGTTTTTCTGCTTCATGTCTGAATTCTTTGGACTTTTCAAATGCATCAGACTTGTATCTCATAAGATACACATACCAAAATCGTGAATAATCATCGATAAAGGTAATGAAATAGGGATAAGCACCTCCGGCGTGCACAAACATTAGGCCACATACATCTGAACGTATTAGGTCTAATAGCCTAGTGGCACATTCACCCTTTCCACTAAAAGGTAATTTTTATCATCTTGCCTAATAAACAAGATTCGAAAGTGTCATATGATTCATAATCAAATGACCCCAAACTACCATCATTATGTCGTTTAGATATACACCTCTCATTTATATGGCCAAGGTGACAATGTTATAAATATAATGGTTTAGGTTTATCCATTTTTATTCTTTTATTACTATTATTCATATTGTAAATAGAACTAGACATGTCGAGAATATAAATTCCATTGCATAAAGTTCCAATACCATAAAGAATATTATTTAACATTATTGAGCAATTATTGCTATTAATTGTTAAATCAAATCTACTTCTATTCAAACTAGAAATATAAATTATATTCTTAGTCAATGCTGGAACATAAAAGCAATTATCTAACTCTATTACAAGTCCACTTGGAAGGGCCAAGACATATGTTCCTACAGCTAGGACAACAACTTTTGCTTCATTCCCAACACGTAGGTCTAACTCTCCCTTCTTGAGCTATCTATTGTTCCTTAGGCCCTACATATCAGTGCATATATGTGAGTCACAATAGGTATCCAATACCCAAATGTTATTATTAGAAATGGCGTGAATATCAATGACAAAAATACTTAAAGTAGATAGGGCATCGGATGCCGTCTTCTTCAAAAACTCCAAATAGGCCTTATAGTTCCTCTTCCAATGGCCATCTTTGCTATAATGGAAGTAACTTCCCTTTAGGGCAGTCTCTTTGTCCTTCTTCTTGGCCTGGCCTCTCTTAGGCTTTATGGACTTCTTCTTCTTGTTCTTTTTCTTCGAACAAGAAGAATCCACCAGTATCACAGCCTTACTATCCTTCTTGATAGATGGCTCAGCTGTCTTGAGCATGTTGATCAGCTCGAGAATAGTGGTGGAAATCTAGTTCATCCTATAGTGAAGAACAAAATGTGCATAACTATAGGTCAAACCACTTAGAATTAAGTCTATACTTAATTCATGATCCATCACAAACCCCAAGTCAGCCAACCTCTTAATATAGCCTTTCATCTTTAGTGCATATTGCACTAGATATATCCCCTTAATCATTTTGGAGAAAAAGAGCAGCTTAGAGATCTCAAACCTTTTGGGATCATGCTTACTCATCAAAAAGCTTCCTAAAATAATAAACTATGGTGTTAGCATCCATATCCTCATGCTGCTTCTATAACTCATATAACATAGCAACAAGCATGATATAGCTTGCCATCTCACTATTATCGAGATGCTTCTTGTAAGCCTTTTAAACCTCTTTAGAAGCATCAGCAGCAGGGGGTTGAGAAGTGGCTCATTTAAGACATAACTATTTTCTCAAATTTGAGAACAATTCTCAAATTCCTAAGCCAGTCTAGGAAATTGGCCCTAATCAATTTCTTTATTTCCATTAAAGATCGCAAATTTATACTTGTAGTCATGATGATGATTCTAACAATCTAGATGTAAAAGAGAGCATATTAGATGTGTACATATAAAATGCATGATTATTAGGTCTTTAATAATACGCATTATGGCTCCCACTATTTTATTGCGAATCCATAGCCCTCACTATAAATCCGAGAGAACCCGTTGTAAGTTCTCCTACTAGGTCAGTATCCAATTCCAACTTAAGAAAATCTTGAGTCAGCTCAACAAGCATTCTTAGGTCAAATTTGGTACGTATCTAATCCATACCAATTGCAATTCACATGCAACTACTAAATTGTACTATCAACTAATTGATGTGTGCACAAATCATTGGGCAATTGACTCTTGACATGTGTATATCTCATATACACTTACCCAATATTGCCTCCAACTTACATTGGCCTAAAATCAGCTCAATAAATCAATGAAATCAGTTAAGACCAATCCATTAATCATGAAATCATATTTCAATAGTTTGAACATATTCTTATAGAGTGAGCTTCAGTCAGCTCAACAACCCAATATCTAGAAGAACTCTGGTTCTCCCCAATTATTATTTATTTGAGGAATTTATTAATTAAGTCTCATCATGTTATGGCATGTTAAACATACATCCAATCATAGACATACATTTTTTTTTCTTTCTTCCTTTTGGTTTATATATGCATGCAAAAGTTGCACAGCTCTTTGCCAACTTGCATATATGTATGCATTGATTGGTATAAGAAGAGGTGACATCTCATTCTTCCATACAAAAAAAAAATATTTCTCTCTCCTTCATGATGAACCACAAAGATGATAACTCATCATCTTTCTTAATATGCATTAGTTAAATATTACTCCTAGATTATCCACTCATTCTCTTTCCTAATGTACATTCTACTATCTCTTTTCCATTAACCATGTTATTGTTAAAGATGTGCACAAAAGGCAATCGCCTTAAGCACTTAGTGTACACATTCATAAAGGCATTCTTTCATTATATTAGTATTCATTTGCATATGAATTGATATAGATCTTAAACTGATAAATGGAAGTCCATGATATGAAACATAGCATGAAGGAAATCATGATAGGATCATGATAATGAGATTCCTATCTTGTGTAATTATGTTTGTATCTAAATTATCCCTAGTCATAGGATTAATAAGATGGGACATTGTTGATCCGGATAGACTAGCACATGTTATATTCCTTGATTAGATCAAGTAGTAGATCTCATAAGCTGTGAGCATGAGATGTTCAACGTTAACATGTGGATGCTTGCTAAGAGTAGTCAAGTACATTGGATGAC
>CATIWF010210898.1:0-63009 GCA_949630135.1 Balakata baccata
AATTAATCCTTGGTTCTCTTCCTCATGCGCAGAACAGTCCTCTCTTATGTCCTTTTGGTCTTTATGCTGAGCAGATCTCTAGTTCTTCTTTCACCTTCTCTTGCAAACTTAATCACTACATGTTTCTTTCTTTCTTAATTATTTTTAATCTCTGGTCTTTTTTTTTCCTTATGTTTAAATTTTTTCATTTTGTTTTAATTTTGCAGTTGGCTCTATCGAATCAAACCATCAGCTGCACCACACTTACCCCTTTTCCAGCCACGACACCAAGTCTAGCTCTAGCTAGCGTAGAGGCGCCATCTCTATTAGCTTCTTTTCCACCTGCACCACCGATGGAGAAGCCGGAGGGGGCCCATCAGATGCCCCGATGGGATCTAGGAATAGCACATCAGGTAATATGTTACTATTCACGTGACTGGTGGACAAACTAATCAGAGATAGATTGGATGCTGAGTAATCGATATGAATGAAATAAATTTCAATAGAAACAAAAATGAAAAAAATTGGAAATAAATATAAAAAAAGACTTAAAATATCGGCTTACTGTGAAATTTCCTCTTTTTTTCTTTCGTTAATTCGATATATATAAATTCGATGTGAAAAAAATTTTGCATTGTTGAGTGCTGAAAGATGTGATGACTGCAGCGACTACGTACCTGAAGGCCACATGATGAAGTTTTCTAATTTAGCCCAATTAAAAGTCTGAGATCCAAACACATTAATTAAAGGTTCATACATATTCATGGACCCCAAAGGACGACAGCCTTTATATATCTTACTTTATTAAAGATCACATCATTGGATTAATTAATGATAATATACCTTAATTAGTTTTTTTTTAAAAAAAAAATGCTAAGAGAAGTTCATATGCAATTCGGGTTGAAATTTTCAACTCAAAAGCAAGAACTAATTTGGTTAAATAATAACAATTTATATAAGCTTATTAATGACTTTCACTAATTTTATTAGCATAGTGATACTGATTTGTGACAAATTAAGCGATAAAATCTTCAAATTAACTTTCATGGGATCCTTTGCAGAGAAAAAAAAAACAACTTGAATAATTTTGAACGTAACAGGAATAAAGCTCAAATAATTGCTAAAGTCTTTAAGTATCTATAGCGATCTTTTCCTTTCTACTGTTTGATTTTTTTGTTAGCCATCCAATTTGGATTCACGAGCATGTCCTGTAAATTTATTAGGAGTTAAAATATTTCATCTTAAATTTTAAAAATATTTCATATTCAAGAATCAAACTCTACTTAAAAAAGAAAAGAGATCTTTATTATTTTATTTCACTCTTAAGTTGCTTTTTTTTTTTTTTAAAGAAAGCCATCTTATATGAGTGACCAAAGTTAAGTGAATTTCAAAATACCTTTTAGACCACAAATAGAATACAATGCTAAAATGCAGATGAGAAATATGGCCATAGAATCTCCACACAAGCAAAAAAAAAACAAAAAAAAAAAAACAAAATTAGCATTAAATAGAAATGGTCATTTTTTTTTTTAAAAAAAAGAAGAAGGATAGATATAAATATAATACCTATATAGGTTATTAATATTATGTCATAACATAAAAGCTCTAGTGTGGGACACCATACACACCATACAAATCTTCAACTCAATAGCCAAATTAATGTATTTAAGCAATGCATGTGTTGTTATTCTATTATATGTAATTAATTATAATATCAAGTACACATCATTTTTTTTAATTTTTAATTTGATATCCTAACCATATTGGATAGAACTTTAAAGGATAACAAAATATTCTCTCAAAAATTTTAAAATAATTGTATATTTAAAATTCAAGATATCTCTAATTAAGTTTTACAAATTACTCTCATCTACTGCCTTTTGCGTTAAAACACCGGTGCTCGTATGTGTATATATATATATATATATATAATGCTAAGGGACTATTATTATTACAGCATCTTTCTTGTCTAGCTTCCTTCCATTTTCATAATTCCTGATCTAAGGATGTACGGTAGCAGTAGCAGCTCAGATATTGCACAGAAATGTCTGCAAATTAAAGAAGATGACAAGTTCTTCTCCTGGCTTCTTTCCAAAGAAACTTCCATGGCTAATCCTTCTTTTCGTGTTACAGTTGGTGTTCCATTCATGTGGGAATCTCAACCTGGTACTCCTAAATACTCCTTTTGTGAAGACACTCTTCTTCCTCCTCTCACTCCTCCTCCTTCTTACTTCTCTAATTCTTCCAATAAAAATAAACCCCTCAAGAAACCTCTCAGATCCAATCATCTCATCCACATTCTCTTTTCAAGATTCATTCCCAAGAAAACCACTTCGCTCTCTCCATTCTTATTCTCTTCTTCTGCTTCTTCTTCTTCTTCATCATCATCATCATCATCATCATCATCATCATCATCATCATTATCTTCATGTTCATCTGTGCACGCTCCGAGTTTCCTTCGTGACAGGAGAAGATTTTCCCGCCGTGGGTCATCTTTTGATTCAAGGGCTTATCATGAATATG
Organism: Balakata baccata; assembly: GCA_949630135.1. Taxonomy (NCBI): domain Eukaryota; kingdom Viridiplantae; phylum Streptophyta; class Magnoliopsida; order Malpighiales; family Euphorbiaceae; genus Balakata; species Balakata baccata. Next base: position 2,503 of record CATIWF010210898.1, read on the forward strand.
ATCAAGATGCAGTAACTTTAGGCTCTCCTACTTCAACTTTATGCTTTGGCACTGGTAGAGGAACTAAAGCATGGTATGCTTGGTGGTCAAATTAAAGAAGAAATACCTTTAATTTATTAATTAGTTAAAGGTTTGGCCATGGAGATCTGGCTTAATGAGGTACTATATCTTTTTCAAATTAATATGTATATCTGTTTATCATTGTTCTTATATTGTAGTGGCCTTAAACTACAAAAGGGAACAAAAGTCATTGCAATGTATTTGGTGAATGTTATAACTTGTAATTCCTCCTTCTTTCGATGTATCTAAATTCTGCAATTTCGGTGTTTGTATAATGCTTTGTTTCTTGAATTTGCATGTGAATTTAGTATACACATATATATATATATTCTTCCGGATATAAGTTTATTAAATTAAAGTTTAATAATGAACCCACAAAATGATATACGATAATAAGGGAATTCACTGAATAGTTGAAAGGAAAAAAAAAAAAAAGAAGCATATTAGGTTTCGGCCATTTTGGGGAAGAACATGGGTGTCTCTAGTGGATTTTTAATAGTTTTTCCTTTTTAAGGAGTTCGCCGACATTTTCGTGTATTTCCATTTTGAAATGGCATCAATGCCTTTGTAACCATGACAATTTTTATGATTTTCATTATAATTATTCACGAGGATATATAACACTAACAAATTAAACCTATAATTTTTTATTTTCTTGTCTAAATTAGTGAATTCTTGGAATTTGGATTAATCTAATCACAACATGATATTCTTACAAAATAATTACTCCTATGTGTTATTATGCAGAGATAGCTTGATAATTGAAAATTACTTAAGATCATTAGTTACACTATAGTTATAAGTTTTTTTATTTCTTAACTTTCGATGTAGAATTTTTTTTCAACCAAGTCTAATTTACATAATTGTCGCTACATTATGTCATAATAACAATTAAAACTATTACTTGATATGATAATCATACTAAAACATTTAGATACCATTTGTATCGAGACATTTTAAAATCTATAAATTTTATAAAATTTATAAATTTTAAAGTTATGAATTCTATTATTTGACTTGATTATAAAATTCATATATTGATGATATAATTTTTTTATACACATATTTGGTTCAATTATCACAATTCATGGATTTAACAATTAATTTTCAATTTTACCATTTATCAAATATTAATAATTTATTATTAATTAAACATAATCAGTTAATTTCCACCATATGCTTAAAAATTGAAAAACATAAAATTAATTACTTTAAGAGTTTGAAAATCATAAAAAAATAAAAAATAAAGTTATATTAGTAATCCCTTATATCTTATAAGTCAACTTTTAGATTAAAATATCTCCTTCTTAAAATAGAAAGTTAATATACATTATAATATCTAATTATGTTGCTATAAACTAAAAATTATTTTTATTAATAATTTAATACATAATAATGATAATAATTTGAAATTAAAAGAAATATGATTTTTGTTTTTTTAGGATTAATGATAGTTTTGGAATATTATTAATTTATAAAGAATAATCTTGGTATAAAAAAGTTTGACAGCGATCTCTCATTGATAAAAAAAAAAGTTGATTTTGGACATTTTCTCACATAGGAGGTGAAAAATCAAATCATTCAAAATAAAAAATCTTAATAGATGAATAATTTTTCAAAATACATGGATTTTAATATTTTTTATTTTAAGTAGTCGATAGATTTAATATAAATCTATAAATTGTTCAAAATTTTTCATTTAAAATCTTTCGAATGCAAATATAGCATTTGAAACGGAAAAAAATTGTTTAAAAGGGTTGAGCATGACAGCGTAACTTGCAGCACGAAAATCACATTGAGAAGAACTAATTGGAAGAGAGCTCTTGTTTTAAGTTAATTTGGTTTTTTTTAAGAGGATTAAACAAAATTTGAAAGCAACTAAGCAACAAAGAGATACTTTGCAATCAGTTTTAATTTATTAAAAAAAGGAAGCAAATTGTGGGATTTTCGAAGATGTGGAATAAGCACTTGTCTACCAATACAAAAAGAGGATTTACGTGATACACATTATGTAATTTATACATATAAACTTTAGAACTATCATATCATCAATTTTTAATATCTATTAATAATCAATAGATAGAATTAAAAATTGACAATCCAATTATTTTAAACCACTAATAAATTACATTAAGTGCACCACATAATTACTCATAGAAAAATATTGCTAATTACAGGTATGAAGTCACAACATATGACATGAATCACATGATTTTGCAATGAAATTTGAACAGAAAATCCATAGCTTTACCGAAGAACACCATTGATAGGCAAGTGAAATTTGACTTGTTAATTTATTTATAAAAAGTATAGACTAATTCCAAATATAATTAATTCTAAGAGTGTAAATTTGCATATTGTTATATATTTTTTCTTTTACTTAATATTCTGAATCCATCCAATTTCTTAAACCCAAGAGTAAATTATTGATATCCATTTTGAGGTTTTAATTTTAACAAGTTACAAACAAGTTTTTATCTCAAACAATACTGTTAATTTTTTAAAAAATTATTTTTTACTGTAATTTATTAAAATTTCAAAATTATAAGTAGATTGTTCTAAATTCAAATATATAAATAAAATAAACTAAAATAAAAATCACACTTGGAGGGTTCAATTGGTAGTTGCATATTAAAAAGAAAATATCGGTGGTAGTAATTGTAATGTCCACATCGGAACTCGTGTGATAATTTAATGCAAGGAGGAAAGATGGGTACAGTTTCCTACCCCCTGAAATATTTATAAATTTTGCTTTTGCCCATTGTTATTACTGTTAGGTAATAAATTAAAGAAAAATAAGTTACAAAAATAAAAATAATAAATTTCACGTGGATAATAGAGTGATCTGATATTTTATGTCATTTTTTATACTGAAAATTGAATATTGGTATTAAATTGTAATATTTATAAAAAAATTTGGTATCAATTTATTGCAAATAAAATGTTTGATATGAAATTGTAATAAAATAACAAAATTTGATATCATTTATGTAATAAGTCTAAAAATGGATATTTCGGAAAAAACAATGAGAATTACATAAAAATGGGACCAAAACCAGCTGCACTGTTGATGTACCAAGAGACCAAATAAAACAAAAGAAAGAGTTACGGGAAGATCCTTGTATTGTTGTTGTATAGTGCCAGCAAACAGATGAAAAGCTAACCACAAAGGGACATGAAACAGTCGAACACTTGTTCCTCAAGATTTGCATTTGCATTTTTTTTCCTTCTATTTATTTCTTTGGATAGAATAGAAAACTTGGCTTTAGCTAATTAGCTTCGCTCATAATCTCCAACTTGTGGGCAGTTCTGCTTGGCGCTTACCAATTCGGACCATGTCCTTACATCATGTGATTGTTGTGGGCCATAATTTTTGTAGGATTAATTATCAAAAAAATATCCTAACTATTGGCTCTTTAACAATTTTAATACATTATATTAAAATTTCTTATTTTCCTTTCAAAAATAGCTTCCGGTGAAAATTTGATAATTTTATCCTACTTAGCAGCTGGAATTTTTTTATATATAAAAAAAGATTGAATCAACATAAATTTACTTATTAAATATTGGGACAAGTTTATAATTTAAAAAAAAAATTAAGGATTAAGTTAAGGAAAAAAAAACGTAACTCTTTCTCTCTCTCATCTCCTTCTACCTCCTTTAGCCGCCCTTAAACAATTGAATCTAACTTTGCATCAAGAAAGAAAAATAAACACTAGAGTAGCTGAGCATGTCTCATTGGAACCTCACCCAAGTACATTAGTTGGAAAACAAATTACAATCAATTATTGGATGAGGTTGATATTGGGAAAAACAACCAATAAGTACATTAAAAAAAAAAAAACACAAGATTTATATAGTTCGGCCTTGATTGTCTATGTCTATAGAGTGTGTAACATCTAGCGATTTAGACCTCGATCGCGCGTGACCTTAATTGGACATTCCGATTAGAACCAAATCTAAATTTGGACCCATTGAAAAATAAACAATTATAAGAAAAAAAATAAGTGAGCATATCAGTATATGAGAATAAAAAGATTGATGTACAAATTAGGAAAACTTTTAAAATCACCTTACGCATAAAATCGGTATTATCGAATTTGTTGGGAAAAAATTTGTAAGAAATAGAAAATTATGTGATGGTAGTAGAATTTTTCATAATAAAATTCAATCAAGATTAATTAAATAAATGAACCAATTAGAAGAAGGATTAAACTAATTAGCGAGACTCCTTAACCTTTGTATAAAAGTAAAAAATTATGGAAATTCTACACTTATCTACTAATGACCTCCATCTTCTTCATTTTCTCTTTCATATTGCCATCCCCTTCCCCCAAATAATCCTAATCCTCTATTTGTGACTCTAATAAGTTTCTAAACGAGAGAAACGAAGAATTTAGAGTGAGAAAAAACAATTAATCAAAGAGATTTCATTGTAAGTAAGTAAAAGAGAAAGAATGGAAAAAGAGGAAAAGGAAGAGAAAGACTGCGAGAACTTTGGTTTACTTGGAAAAAATCATCAATGTGAATTTGTTCTTCTTAAATTCAATCTTTTTGTACCTATTTGAGACCCTTGTGAATGGTTAATGTGTTTGGAATTGTTAGATTATGATTTAAGTTAATGTTGTGTTGAGAAGTATTTGTATGTTGGGAAATGAAAGAATTGAGCTTTAGATAGTTATAAATGATGATTTTGTGGCTTGAAAACTAAAAAAATATGACTTATAAAGAGCGGTATGGGGCTGCCTAATGGAGGAGAATTGGAGGGAGAATGTTTAGAAATGTTTAATAGTGATTATGTGACATGAAGATGATAGATGTGAAGGAAAAAGACATGGAATAAGTGGGGCTGTTTTGTTGGTGTGGAGAGAATAACTTTTGATTAAAATGAACATAAAAAAGATAAAAAAAGAAGAAAATAAAGATATTGACAGAGGTAGAAAAATATTAGGGACACTAAATATTATATATGCATAAACAATGATTGAATGAGTTATTAAATGAAATATTGTTTATTTTGTTAAGGCCAAACAAGTGGGCAAATGAGTGACCATTAAAAAGTAGACAAAGGAAAGGAAAAGACCACCTAACAAGTGAATTAAAGAGAAGAAAAATAGGAGATTTAGGGTTGCTTAGGTAAGTGCTTATTTGATAAAATCTTACATGCCATATAACTATAATATTGAAATGTTTGTGCGAATGTTTAAGTGATGCCATTAAAGTTTTTATGCTACATTGGTGTGAAATGTTGAAGTTTATGAAGGTAATTAAGATATGAAAATTTTGTACATGAACTTGATTCCATATGATTAGTAAATTAATTAAATTAAATTATACATAAGGGATGCCCCTATCACAAATTTTCCGGAATAGACCTTACTAAATTGACTATAACTTTTGTTGTACTAATTGGATTGTCATGAAACTATTGGAATTTAAAGTTAACTCATAATACTAAAAATATTATGAAGAACTTAAGTTGTAATTGGGGTTGTAATTAGGTCAAAAATTTATTAACTATAACAATGTTTAAGCTAACACCATACGGTAAATTAGCCATAATTTTTTATAGAAAATTTGGATTCTAATATTTCTTTTTCCAAATTCAAGTTAAGATAATATGATAAAAGTTTATAGAAGATCATAAGATCTGAATTAAATCATAAGTAGGCCAAAATTAAGACTCAAACTTGGGGCAGAATCTGCCCTAAAAATGAAATTAGCATTTGTCTTTTTTATTATGTGGCAAGATATGTATGTGTGATAATTATTAGAAAATTTTAATTTTATTAGTACATATGGACATATATCATATTAATATGTGATGTTTGTAATTTGAAAATCAATAAAAAAATATAATGGAGAAAGGTAGTAAAGGGAAGTATTATTACAACAATAATAGTAACGGTGAAAGTAATGTCAACTCCTAGTGCACCTAGTTTAGAACTAAAATTAGGAGTAATAATGGGACGGATTTCACAATCTCCAACCCCGCTCCTATTCCCGACAGAAAATTTTTTTTAGTCCCCATCCCCGTCCTCTACCCCGATCTATTGCCCTCATTTCAATATGTCAATTTCAACAATTTTAGATTAAAACAAAATGTAGCATGGAGAAAATTCATTTTCTATAAATTATTTGAACTCAAAAATAAGAAGAATCCAACATCCAACGTAACATTATATTTGTAAGATTCGAAGAAGTGCTGAAAACTTAAATAAATGGAACTTCAAATATATATAAGCAAGTATACTAAAAATGCAGTATGGACGAATTTATGAAACACAATCAACCATTAATACACTACTTCAGCTGTACCTTTTTCATTAGCAGTTTAAATGGAAAATCATAATCAAGCTGGTATTGAGCTTATTCCTTGAACTTGAAAGATATCTTTTGATAGGTAGTTCCTTACAAGTTTGTAATCGGATAAGAGCAACGTTGAACAAGAGAGATGGCTACAAGTGAATCACTAGTACAGTTTTACAAGAAGAAATTCTGGTGATAATTTTCATCTTAGAACACAGCTGCTAAGGGATTACCAGAGAACTATCAATGTATCTTTAATTTCCATCTTTGATTCTTTTGGAAAAGAAACCAATTTCCGATTCCATATGAATGAAACCCATACCCAGTTTGACCCATTCAAAATTCCAAGAAAAACGATTTCCTATAAATTTGAGCCAATTTAAACAAAACTTGAATTGTTTATTTATGCATAACCGTATCATAGGAAAGCTTCACTAAGTTTTTTATACAGCCTGAAAACACCAAAGAGACATGGGGCAAAGCTGAGCACAAGGAAAAAAAAGCTATTAAAAAAAGACTGTACCTTAGACTTTCCTAAAAAAAAATAAGTGTAGCAAACTTACGTGGCAATAGTACAACCTTCAATTGAGGAAACGAAGAATCCCAACAGTTTAAGTCTCATATTCTAAAAAAAGAGAGAGATTAGGACTATCCAAAAATTAGAAACCAAACATAAAAAAAAAAAAAAAGAAAAAGCGAAGTTTTTTTTTAAAGTGCGAAAATGTCATTAACAACTAAAAGTGTCAATACATAACAGAGAATGGATTTCCAAATGTGGAAATTCCCAAACCATTACATCTGAAAAGTTAATTGCAGATTTAGCTAGTGTATGAGCAACCATATTGCCGTGTCTCTTGGTAAAAGTAATCAACCAATGGTCACCCTTAGATAGATAAGTTCTTACCTTGCGATTTGGAGTCTTTCATACCTACCTGAGACTAAATTGAAGAATAAGGTGGAGAAATGCGGCTCTGTTGGAAGAATGAGATGCAACTTAGCGGTTAGCATTTAGGTTTAGAATTTAGAAATAAGGTGCGACTGTTGAAAGAAGGCTAAGGGAGGAAAATGGTAATGGGGAGGTGGGGACGGCTGTGTTTGAGTTTATATTATTCCTATCTACAAAATGTTTATTAAAAATTTATTTAAAATTTATTCAAGTTATAACTAAAATTTATCAAAGTTAAAATTATATAAAGTTTACCTAACATTTATCAAATATTTACTCAATGTTTATCAAATATTTACCCAAATCAATATTTCAACTAAAAATTATAAAAATCTACCCAAGATTTATCAAAGTAAATAACTTTAATTAAGTTAATTAAATACAAGTTTATATATATATATTTTGTAATTAAAGTTTGTCCAATGTTTATTTTAATAATTAAGTTAATTAAATTCAAATTTACATATTTTTTGTTAATTAAATTAATTAAATAATGATTAACAATAAATAAATATATATATAAAGATAAATACTGGTCTTGCAAGTTAAATAAAAATCTTAATTTATGTTGTGAAAAATGACTATTTTATGTATTAGTTAAATAAAAAATATGCTAAATATACAGTAAAATCTAATATTTGAAAAAAATAAAAAAACGAAAATTTTGTCAAAAAAAATTAAAAAAAAACAAGTACTCCGTATAAATTTTCCAATAATTTGTGAATGGGCTTTGCTATGCCTTGTCTAGTCTTTGCGCCTTCATGGTCAAGAATTGGCCCATTTAATGTTTGTTCAGAAAGAAAAAGGAATGGGCCCATTAGTACTTTCTCCACTAATAACTTTATTATCTCATCAAAATTTCACAACAAATAGTCATAAAAGTTTCTTTTTTTTTTTTTTCTGAAAGAAAAGTAATATATTAAAGCAAATATTTAAACATTTAAGACTGACTCGTTATAATTAGGTTATGTTAAGTTTAATGCAGTTTTAATCTACATTTGTGATTATAGATTCTTATTGACAAACGCGAGCATGGTCAAATTACTTAAATAATTAATGTAAATTGGTCAAGATGAAGAAGATTCATATCAGTGGTTGAAGATTAGAAGTTTCTATGCTGAACCGTTCGCCATCAATTTAATCGACTGTATATTATTAATTAATTCAGCAATCACATACTTTATTATGATATTTCTATACAAAAATTTAATATGTTAGCAACTCAAAATTAATTCTTGAGGGCTAAGTTACTTATTCATGTCGACAATCACTTGGTCAAGTTCTTTTGTGATCAATTGACCAAATTGCTGCATTGAAAATGTATATATATATATATATATATTAGTTTTTTATTACGTGTCTTACCCGTAATTATTAGATATTGAACTCGTCATTAAACTAGTTTTGTATTTATATTTGATTCTTATATCATAATATATGAAAAAAAACCACGCCAAATTATCTAGTTCATTGATTATTTTACCCATTATGATTATTAATTTATTTACTATATACAAATTATCTTATCAATTATTTTTTATTACCATGACTTTCTAATATTTTTATTTGAATATTTTTTAATATAAGTTATCTATTCTTTTATATATAAAACATAGTTATCTAGTTCAAATAGAATTGAACTTCTATTTAATGAATTATTAATTCTATTCACTAATAAAGTAAATTATTAAATGATAAAATTAACTCAATTCTAATACAATTATATTGATTTTTTGGTAAATTTATTTATTCCATCAATTATATATTATTATAGAAAGATGAAAATATTTAGTATTCCAAATGAAAGTCTTTCACCTTTTTAGGTTACAAATTCCAATATTAACTTTTATTATTATTTGGAATAAATTAATATTTACTATATATTTTGTATATTTTGTATTATGTATTTCACATTTTTTTTCTTTTAATATTAGAAAAAAAAATATATATATATATAATATAGTTACATGTTCTAATACAATTAGAATTCTGATTAATGAATTATTAACACTATTTACTAATAATGAAATTATTAAATAAAAAAATTAATCGAATTAACTAATATAATCAGGTTGCTTTTTTGGTAAATTTATCTGTCTTTCCATTTCCACTTTTATATATAATAATTTTCAATTAACGTGTCTTGCACGTAATTATTAGATATTAAATTTGTCATTAATTACTATTTTATTTTTATATAATTTGTTTTGTTTTATTATGATATTTTATTCATATTGAATTATATGAGTATACGTTTATATCAAATTTAATTAATTTATTGATTTGTTTATTATTAATAATTATATATAAAATAGAGGTGATAAATACTTTGAGGTCATTTTGCTTGTCTTTCTATTCTCATTTTTATATATGTTATGATTTGATTAAGAGTTGAGAAAATTATTAACGTGCGTTGTACGGATTATTAGATATTAAATTCGTATTATAACTCATATGAAGATTACTAATTTATCCATTATTACAAATTATATATAAAATAGAGATAGTAAATACTTTCCATGTGCTCAAAATTGCTAATTTGTTTATTATTAAAAGTTATATATAAAATATAGGTAATTACTATTGTTTATATATATAAAAAAACATACCAAATTATGTAGCCCATTAATTACCTTGTCCATTATGATTGATAATTTATTTATCTTGTCAATTATATTTTTTTTATCATATCTTCCAAATAATTTTTGTTAAATAATTTTTTCTTTTTAATATTAGTTATTTAATTGTTAAATAATTATAATACAAATAATTTATATTTTATATTGAAATTATTATCCAAAAATTATTACAGTAATTAAACAAAATGTAATTATGTTACTTCGTGTCAAGAGATTCAATAAAATCCGATTCATTATTTGTTAATCGTCTTCTTTTTATAAATATATAGTATTTATACAGTATTATCATATCATGTCAAATTTTTTCATCTCTAATTCTAGCAGAATTGGACTTCTAATTAATAAATTACTAATACTATTCACTAATAATTAAATTCTTAAATGATATAATTTTTCTAATTAATTAATACAATCAAGTTAGCTTTTTAGTAAATTTATCAATTTCTCCCTATTTCCATTTATTGTATTATATCTCATAAAAATTACTAATTTGTCCATTATCATGAGTCATATATGAAATGGAAATAGTAAATATTTTACGGTCATTTTATCTGTTCTTCCAAATTATACTAATTTGTCAATTATAAATAGTCATATATAAAATATAGGTGATAAGTATGTTATGATTATTTTGTTTGTCACCTTATTCTCAATCATCCACGTACTGCACATGATTTTTAGTAATTTGATTCATCATTAATAATAATAATAATAATAATAATAATAATAATAATAATTAATTTATATTACTTTTAATTATTATATAATTAAGTCACATTTAATTTAAATACTAATGGTTGTTAATTATATATTTGATTCTTATTGAACTATATGAAAATCATTAAGCAATTATAACTTTTCAAATAATTTATTAGAATTGTACTCATATTTTAAATTTTATGTTATACATTATATGTATATTTGTAATTTAATTTAGACTTACCATTATATAAACGTACATATAGTTTAGCTATGTGAGGTTTCCATTTATTTGGTTTTCAGTCTAATTAAATTAGCGGAATAAATTGATTGATAATTTCAACAATAAAACCGAACCGAACGAAATATAAAACTTCTAAAAGCATATACTGTTGAATATAATAGAACAAATGTAAGAAACTCTTAAATGTAAATTAACACATAAAAAAGCCTAAAGCAATTGCTTGTTTTGTTGAAATTCTCGGAAATGTTAAGAATTAACATACAAAATTCAATTTAATTTTTTTTATAATTACCTAGTTCTAATAGAATTGAATTTCTAATTAATAAATTATTAATACTATTCACTAACAAATTTTAAATTATTAAAATGATAAAATTAACACAACTAATTAATACAATCAAATTGACTTTTTAATAAATTTGCATGTCCACCCTTATTTCCACTTTTATATATACCGTTATATTATTGAAATAGAAAAATGAATTGAAAAGGTAAATTTATGAGGTTTCTGTTATTGAATAACTTATTTGGACAGAAATTTCGATCCGTGTATTTAGAGACTTTTAAAACAGCTGACATTAGATGTATTATAATTTAAAGGTTACATTAATAAAAAGATATATAGTAACTTTTGTATTTTAAACATTGGAAAAAAAAATAAATTAATTTTGTTTTGTTTTCTTTTCCGCTCTTTTTCACTTAAATGTACAAACCATAAAAATGCATGCACGCAAACAATCATGGCCTTGAAAAAGTATTAGACAGATTAAATAACGAGCTGCTAGCTAGAATTAATCTTAATTAACTCAATAAATCAAAAGGAAATTTCTTGCTACTATATAAATGAGTAAGTATTAATTAATCTTGATTTTATACAAAAACATTCCATATTGAAATTATATAGAAGCAGTTCTTTCCTGACTTTATTCAAATTAGTTTTTCACTAACATGTCTTGCATGTATTAATAGATATTAGATTCGTCCTTAATCATTATTTATAACCATTTTGCTCATTTCTAAATTACTAATTTATTTATTATTAAAAATTATATATAAAATAGAGGTAATATATATTTTACAATTATTTTGTTTATCCACTTTTATTCCTGCTTTTAAAAGGTCATTTTTTTTTATAGCCAAGCCATTTCAACCGTATATTACCGATACTGTCATATTCAATGGATAAAAATAACTTATATTTTACCCACCGTCAAACTCAAAATCTAACAACATTTTTAGATCACGATGATTTATTTAAATAATTAATTATAAAGTAATAGAATGACATATTAGTATAATTAATATGATAAAAAATAGAGAACAAATTGCATAATTTTTAAACATGAAGGGGTAGTAGTATAATATGAAAATTACTAATTTGTCTATTATTAAAAATCATATATAAAATAGAGATAATAAGTACTTTACGATTATTTTACCCGTTCCTCCAAATTACTAATTTGTTTATTATTAAAAGTCATATATAAAATAGAAGTAGTAAGTATTTTGCGGTCATTTTGTTTGTTTTTCTCTATTCTCAATTATCTATGTGCGATGCACATAATTTTTAATAATTGGATTTATTATTATTAAATAATAATAACAATATTGTCTAGTAAATTAATTTTAGTTACTTTTAATTATTATGCAACTAAGTCATATTTATTTTAAATACTAATGATTGTTAATTATATTTGATTCTTATATTATGTTATACTATACAAATAAATTTTAAAAATTTAGCTGGTTATGTATATGATTAGAATAAATTAATTATTGGACTATATAAAAATTATTAATAAATTATAATTTTTCAAATAACTTATAAGAATCGTACTTAGTATTTTAAAATTCATTATATACATAGTTGTAATTTAGTTTAGACTTACCATTATCTAAATTTAATATATCTGTAAAACTATTATTGTGGTACTTTAAATGACAATATACTATCATAATTTTGTTTCATCGTGCATTCCTAACATTTTTATTAAATTACTTTTTCTTTCTTTTTAATATTAGTTATTTATTTTTTATATATGAAACATAGTTATCTAGTCCTAAAATTCCTTACCTTAATATTATAATTTATTATATTTTCATTAATTATTAATATTATTTAAAATTGATTTTATATTATTTGTAACTTAACCCTTTTAATTTTATGAAAAATCAAATATAATAAATATTACTGTAATTCCGTTGGCCATTGCATTTAAAAGTGTATTTTGAACAATTTTTTTAATTTTTAAAATTATTTTTAGAGAAAAATATGTAAATAAATATTTATTATATTTATCTTTTTTTTATATTACTTCTAATAGAATTTGACTTCTAATTAATGAATTATTAATATTATTCACTAATAACTTAAATTATTAAATGAAAAAATTAATTCAATTAACTAATATAATCAGATTGACGTTTCGGTCTCATTCTATTCTCATTTTTATATATAATATGATATAATATATATATTTTATACACCCATGATAGTGACCGGTATTCATGAATGAAAAAAAAAACAAGAAAGAAGCATAAATAGGCAACAAACAAAGGAAAATCTTTCTTTTTTTTATAAAAAAAAAACACATAAAATCCTTCCTTTTTAATTTTTTTTACAAGAAAAATAATTTTATTGATTCAAATTAGGACAATACATCGAGAGAAACATATACAAATCCGCTAAAAACCATAGAGAATAAAACTGTGAAAAAATTCACAGTATCCAGATTAATAAATAAATCGGTTTAAAGTTTACAAATTTGATAATACTATAGTGACTAGAATTCATATGATTCAAATTCTGTAATATGTAGACGACCATAATCTAATTTGTTATTTTTGTTAAATTGAATATGTTTTGTTTGTCTGAATCGTTTACACACAAAAATACCGCAACAAGACGATGGAAATAAAATATTATAACAAGACGATAAAACCAAATGTCACAACAAGATAAGAAAATCACAAAAAAACAAAAAAACAAAAATCTAATTCCATGTGGAATAACATTTTATTTTATAAATAAATAGCTACAAAAAATGCTAGGATGATTTGAGAACAATAATGACTAAAATCACCTCTCGTTTTTTAAAGAAGATGTGGAAAAAAGAAAAAATTGAGAGAAAAAATCCTTCCTTTTTAAGTAAGGATCAATTTCAGCTTCTTTCTTGATTTGTTTCACCTGTTATCATTTGGAATTTTCTTGAATTTTTTTTCCTCAAAAATCTAGAAATTTAAAAAATTAAGAAAGCAGATCCATATAATATAAAATTAGAAATAAATACAGCTTCTTCACAAAAAAAAAAAAAAAAAAGAATACAGCTTACAAAAATTCAAAAGGGAGCCTCGGTAGGTACAACGTTGCAAACCAAAGGAAAAAGAAAAAACAATGAACATCAAATTCTCAGAATAATTTCTTTTTTAAAAAACATAAACAAAGTTATTAATGAATTTTGACAAACAGTCACTCGATTAATTGTTCACCTTCCTGCAGTTGGAACGAATTTGACCTTCATTTCCAGTTAATGGTTTTATATTCCCCATCTTGATAATAGACTTAACGAAATCCTCAGAGAAAGCATTGGCATTGGATGCGTAAGTTTTCACTAAGCCATCTGTGGAGCCACCATTAAAAAGCTGTTGATCAGAATGAAGAAGCCCTCTTAGTTTTTTCAAGTTGGTGAAGTAGGCAGCATCAAATTTTGAAGGTGTTGGGTCCAAAGGTGCAAGATTTGAAGCATCATTATTAGCTGTTGAGCACGAACAAGTTCTTCTCCGCTCTTGTGCCAATCTTGGGTCGATGTTGTTTTCATTACAGGTTCTGTTTCTGAAAGTGAAACATTGAGCGAACCCTATGGTATGGCCACCAGAGAGGGCAACCAGGTCTCTCTCGTTGAGACCTTGGTTTCTGAAGTTTGCAATAAGCGCAGGAAGGTCCATAAATGGTGATGGAATATCATTGTTTGCTTGTGTTCTGCTTGCTGTTGTTGAATCTCTTCTTCCTAGCTGCACTGCCCATGTTGGCCCCCCTAGCTGCACGCAAAGTTTTGAATGTGCTTATACATTAATTTGTAGAATATTAACAAATGTTGGTTAAGGAAAATGGAAGATTAAGTACCGCAACTACAGAATCACGAGCTGCAACAGCCAAAATGTCAGCACAGGAAACCACAGGACGCCCACATGCATCATCCACTGCTTGCTTAATCTGGTCTATCACCTCAAATCCTCGAGCGGAGTTATTGTTAGCACGTGCAAATTTTTCACTATCAATAGTTGGTGAAGGGTCCAAAAGAATTGAAGCATCACAGCCCTGTTGCACAATCAGATAATTAATTGCATATAATTAACATCTTTAATTATCTAAGAGATTATATTGAGCGAAAAAGAAAAAGACAGAATAAGAAGTGTAGGCCGGGTTACATTGACAAAACAATCATGAAAATGTAGACGCAATAGAGAAGCACCCATGCGAGGTTGGCTGCGAATTGCAGCCTCAACCACTCGTTTAATAGCGGGCAACGCTTGGGGACACACGTAGTCATAGTAATAAGGAGAAAGTGGAGAGGAAGAGGCTATAGTGGCTAGAGCCACTATGAGCAAGAAATAAAGAGAGAAATTGCCACTGCTAGCCATATATACTTGACAATTACTATTTTTTTTTAAAAATTAACTCTGATAAGCTTAATTGATTTTGTTTGTTGGATGTCCTAGACTTTGGTGCTGGTATTTATAGATGAGGATAGTGTCTATCGGACTTGGCCAACTAAGTGAAATGGTAATTTCTTGGAACCTTAAGAGTTTGCAAATGCAAGCAAGAAAACCTGCTGGACTGTGTCCATGTGGTGGTAATTTATTTTCATAAGAAATTAATGTTTGATTTAGTCATGTACAGGCTGTCTAATTATGCTATATAATCATTATTTTTCGGGCAAATTTCATAAAAATAACCCTGAAACTTTCAATTTTCTATCAAAATAATCATATTCTTTATTTTTTAATTTTTAAATATACATACATCCAATTTTTTATCAAATGTAGTATCGGAAGAAATTTAATTTGGTTTGACAATAACGTGACACTCCGAATATAATTTTTTTTTACACTGCTAATATATATTAATATGTATATGTGTTATTTATTTTTTAAAATTAATATGACAATTTAATGAAATAGTGCAACAGTAATTAAAATAATTACATAGATTTGCACATAACTAGATACCAAATGGCTCTAAATTTACGTAAATATAAATATATTTGCTTAAAACTAGTCGTATATAGGTTATATCCATACAGATATAACTGGATCAATATAGACGTATTACCAATATGAGAGCCATCTATATAACTGGATCAAAAAAATAAGTTAGTATCATGTCACTGCTACAAACTAAATTCCTTCCGAATCTAACTGGATCAAAAAAATAAATTAGTATCATATCACTGCTTCAAATTAAATTCTTTCCAAATCTACATTTGATATAAAATTGAAAGTGTATATATTTAATAGTTAAAAAATAAAAAATATGATTATTTTGACATAAAAGTAAAAATTTAAAGTTTTTTTTTTATGCAAATTGCCCTTATTTTTCCTGTTTCATAAATTTCGGTCATAATCTTTTTCTATTTCATACAATTTTAATTCAAAATAGAGATTTTATTTTAGTACACAAATTTACTATTAATTTAAATTTGATTTATGAATAAATTCATTGATAAATATCTAAGAGAATATAGTTGATATTCAAACTATATTTCGACCAAATCAAATTGAAATAAAACTTGATTCAGTTATTTAAAATATATTTTACAATTCGATTTAGAAATATCAAGTTGGAATTGGCCAATTGTCAGGTGGTTGAGCAATATATTGTCCCAATTAATATATTTTAAAATGAAACTTATCCCTTGTTGGAGGGAATTACCAGCCTTGATAAGGTCAACGCGTTTCCAAGGGCATATATATATATATATAAGAGGAGGGGAAACTTTGATTTGGGATGTAGTTCAAATTGAAAAATGCATGTTGTGGGTGCGGTAAATATATTGATTGTGAGATTAATAATATATTTGGTTTCTTGTTTTTTTTTTTTGCCTCTTTTAATAATAATAATAATAATAATAATAATAATAATAATAATAATAATATGAAAAAAAAAAGTTACAATTGATGTATTTGGTAGCCGTTCCTTCTCAGTGTAAATGCATTGCTTGCCTCCAATTTGAAAATATAAATGTTTAATCCTAAAGGTCAACCACAGATTACAGAATATTTGATTAAAAAAAAATTGTATTAACTATGGCTGAATTATTCTTTGGGCGTAGGTAATTAACAATTTCAAAAAATATTCACAATTTTCAAATTAGACTAACTAGAAAAATACTTATACTTAGTCACACGCAATTATCGGAAACAAATCAATTCATTACTTGTTTATATTAATACAAATTACAATTAATAAAATTGAAGGAAAAATCCCTATTTGTCCCTGAACTTTTATTTGTTCAAATTAAGCCATCTAATTTTGATTTTGAGTAAATTAAGTTATCTAATTTTATATTTTTTCTACATTTTACCCTTAAATTTTGATTTTAACCAAATTAATCCCTTTAATTTAATTTTTTTTTTTCAGTCAGCCAACATTTTCCTGCCAAAGGGCTTTAAAGTTTAAACAAAACAAAAACTCTGATACTTGGAATAGCATAATTGGTAGAAGAATGCTAAGTATTCACTTTTTTTATTGGTTGGTGAGCAGAAAGAATAATGACAATTAAAAAAATTATTTTTAAAAATTACGGTCCTTAATAACCAATCAGAAAGTTAGTGTTGGAAAATATTGAAAATTGAAAAGTATCTTTAGCATTTCACTAATTGGTATAGCTTTACTCTTTTTTAAAACAGCAACAAAAATACTTCGTCTGTTAAAAAAAAAAAAAAAAGGCTTGCTTTTCATTTTTTATTATTCAAAATTATATTTCACTTATTTTTTTGAAATGTGGTTATTTTATTTAATTATAAATATAATATTATTTATATATATCTTTATTAAATATATCTTAATATCTATTTATTTTTTTCAACTGTTATTTTAAATAATTTTTTATATTTATTGAAACCTATATAAATATTAATTTGAATTTTGTATTAAAAAGTTCAAATTGTATTTTCAAGATAATAATAAATAAATAATTTTTTTAAAAAATATTAAATAAAAATTATGAATTTATCTAAATTAACTAATTTTCTTAATATATATAAAAATATAGTTGTATCTATCTTTTTCTAATGGATAAATTATTAATTATTCCGTCAAAAAAATATTAATTGTAAATTTAGTATTTACCACAGCTTCAATGCTGCACTGATACTTGGAAATTTCAAGACATCGACATTAATGAAAGAATATTCTTTTGAAAATGGCAAAGATCGTTTCTGATTCTGTTACCTTTTTGAGTTGTGAATCATAGGATACATATACTAAATTAAAGACAAGTCACAAGCATATGTGATGACAAAAAGCTGATTTATTTTTATATAATCCATCGATCTTATAAGGAGACATTACACAATCAGATAAAATTCAATAATCTCACGAGGAGTCATATGATACATATACTAAATTAAAGACAAGTCACAAGCATATGTGATGACAAAAAGCTTATTTATTTTTATATAATACATCGATCTTATAAGAAGACATTACACAATCAGATAAAATTCAATAATCTCACGAGGAGTCATAGGATATATATACTAAATTGAAGACAGGTCACAAGCATATGTGATGACAAAAAGTAATCTTGCTAGATTGTGATTTTCTGATCTATTTTTATATAATCTGTCGATCTCATAAAGGAGACATTACACTATCAGATAAAATTTTATAATCTCACGATTTGCGACAAGATGTAATTTCGCTAGATTATGATCTCCCTGATCCACGATCTTATGATCTATCGATCCCAGAAGGGAGACATTATACAATCAGATGAGATCTCATGATCTCATGATCCGCGACAAGATTTAATCTAACTAGATTATGATATCTTGATCCACAATTTTATGATTCATCGATCCCAGAAGGGAGACACTAAAATAAGATAAGATCCCATGATCTCACAATCTGTAGATCTTATGATCTTGTGAAGTGACATTGCCGATTCTTATGATTTAAGATCTGATATCCCTATAAAAGACAAAATAATGTATAACTATAGTGCATAGAGCAAGGCACTAATACAACAGGTAAGGAACATTAAATGCGCATACAGCTCGAGTGCGGCGCCTGATGACTAACTTGAACAACTAGCCATAATCACAACCTGACAAAGCTAGTTTGAGCCATGTTGTGCTAGAAAATGATTAGACATATGAGGGAAAAGAAGATTATAAAAATCCCAGGCAACATACCTAAGCGGCAGGTTAACTCTTGATCTCTTTAGTGATACTTCTCTTCATTTTTTTCCTCTTACGGACTTAAGAATCAGAGGGGCTTCACCTGAGCCACCCTCCGGTCAGGTCTTATTGTTTTAGTCAAGCAAGGTCCACCAACTACAAGAGACAGAAGTTATCATTGATGCAGTAAGGGTGGACCATGGATGACGAAACACTCGTAGGAGGACTAAGTTCGAAGACCTTGGACGGAACTCCCTAGTCCACTATCAACAATCTCCGTGACACCCTTATATCCCCCACCCCCCCTCGCAACTTAAATCCTGCCCTAAACCATCTTTCTACTGGACCTATACCCAATCCCATCCCAGACATTTTTCATATTTTGTAACAGTTTACAACTACCATCAATGAGATGAAACAAGACATAGTCACGTTTAAAAACTAAATACCAAGCCCTTCCCAATACCACCTAGACGAGCATGAAGAAATTTCCACCTCTACTCGAGGTAGATCTTTTGCTAATACACTCGCTCACCAAACTCCACCTGATGCCCAAGAAACGTTCATTACCAAAGCTGGCTTGTATCACATAGTAAAAAATCTCATGGTAGAGTTTCATCCTTCATTCGGAAACTTCAATTATAGTCTTCGAAATGCCTTACCATTGGCTAACCATCTGGTACAAGATCCTTTTCAAGACATCGAATTGCCACGTCTGCCCACTTATGACAATTTTGGAGAGTCTCGGAGTCACGTCTCTCAGTTTCGGACCACTATGGCTTTGTACACAAACCATGACTCAGTACTATGTAAAGTTTTTCCGACCACACTGGTCAGTTTAGCCCAGCAATGGTATTGAGGCCTCAAACCAAGTTATGTACACTCTTTCGAATAGTTGGCCAAACTCTTCAATACGCGTTTGGTCACTAGTATGCGTATTTGCAAAGTATAAGCGAATCTCTACAAAGTGCATTAAAAGAAGAAGGAAACGTTGAGGGAATATGTTGAACATTTTAATAAGGAAGTAGTCTTAGTAGAAGACTTAGACCATAGTATTGTAATTAAAGCATTCACAGCAAGAACCACAACTAAGCTTTTATACAACTCATTAAACCTTGACCGACCCCAC
Source organism: Balakata baccata (assembly GCA_949630135.1). Classification (NCBI taxonomy): domain Eukaryota; kingdom Viridiplantae; phylum Streptophyta; class Magnoliopsida; order Malpighiales; family Euphorbiaceae; genus Balakata; species Balakata baccata. Next base: position 22,932 of record CATIWF010210898.1, read on the forward strand.
AGTTTCAGCAACCTCATGATCTGCGCCATACAGCATATCCAGTTAGATAAAACCATGAGATCAGACGGTGATGCCCTTGAGTTGCAGATACCGTCAATGGTGCAATCTTTTGACTGATAGGATCCTCGCCCTGAAGCTAACTATTCCAATGGAAATGAGTGGCGTGGCCAGCTGCCATACCGGGGACATCCAGAACGAAGGTAAGGATATCAAGAACGCCTCCATCCATTTGAGAAAAAATACACTCCTTTGAATGTCTCTAAAAGGGAAGTGTTAATAGCTGCTAGGCATGCTGGAGAATCATTAAGATGGCCCAGTAAGCTAAATCCCAAACACCCTAATAAAAGAGATCAGAGCAGATACTGTGACTTTCACAGGGATCACAACCATGAAACTGAAGAATGCTAGCAACTCCGTAAGGAGATTGAAAGCCTCATACAAAGGGGATCGTTGAGGCCGTTTGTGCGATCAAAAGTCCAACATGAAAGGCTAGGGCCACAAGCATCCTCATAATCCTGGTGCCAAACTGAATAGGCCAAGGGGAGAATTGTCGACTCTAATCAACATCATTATTGGTAGAGTCAACTTGTCAGGATAGGTATTCGAGAAATGGAAAAGAGGTGTTCATGTTGTCAATAGCCAAAGCCGGCTGGCCCTAGTCACTTTCTTTACTCAAGACGGTATTTGGCTACCTCATGGTCATGACGATGTACTGGTCATAAAAGGTCGTATCCACAATATACTAGTAAGAAGGATCCTAGTTAACAATAGAAGTACAATAAATCTTTTATGCTTACTGTTTTTTATGCCTTGAAGGGGTCCGTCTCTAACCTCAAACTAGTCTCTCTACCGCTCGTAGGATTAGGTCGATAACTAGTTCCAGTCGAGGAATCAACTTGGCTAACGATACAGATTGGTACAGATAAGAAGTACGAAGATTTTCTCGTGAACTTCATGATTGTGGATATCCCTTTCCCTTACAATGCAATTTTGGGATGCCTATTTCTCTATGACTCTTGTACGTCCACGAACATCAGATATTTAACAATGAAAATCCCCACCATCTGGGGAGATATCATAGTAAGAAGAGATAAGCAGGCAGCTAGTGCAGCTTACGTAATGGCCGTCAAAGGGGTCACATAAATACTAATTGTGCAAACCTTAGCCAGGGAACTCCTAGCAAATAGCCCAACACCCGTGGAAGATATCGAATTAGTGATTGTCGATCAAGGCAGGTGTGTTTAGATGGGAGGAAGCCTAGAAGAGGATGACAAAGATAAGATCCTCTCTACCAGAAAAGAATATATAGATGCCTTTGTATAGGCCCCCCGGGACATTCAAGGAGTAAAACTCGAGCTCACCAGTCACCGCTTAAATGTCAACAAACACGCCAAGCCAGTCAAGTAGAAAAAACGACGACATGCTCTAAACAGACAGACGGCAATCTCTAATGAGATAGATAAACTCTTACAAGCAGGCTTCATTAGGAAGCACACTACCCTTAATGGGTCTCAAATATGGTAATGGTAAAAAAGCCCAATGGTAAATGACATATGTGTGTGGACTTTATCGACCTGAACAAAGCTTGCCCAAAAGATCCCTATCCATTCCCTAACCTTAATCAATTGGTTAACTCCACGATAGGATATGAGATGTACACATTCGTTGATGTATACACTAGATATCAATAGATACCAATAGATCCTAAAGATTAAGAGAAAACCACGTTCATCTCAGATCGGGGTCTCTACTGCTACATTGCTATACCGTTTAGTCTAAAAAATACTGGTGTAACATACCAACAACTGGTGAAGAAAATATTCAAAGATCACATTGGCAAGAATGTTGAAGTGTATATCGATAATATGATTATCAAAAGTGCTACACCACAAGATCACCCTAGAGACATTGGAGAAGCATTCACTCTTTAGAATATACAAGCTTAAACTAAACTGGAGAAGTGTGTCTTTGGAGTATGATCCGACAAGTTCCCAGGATTCATGATCTTATAGAGGGGGATCAAAGCAAATCCCAAAAAGATACAAGCAGTAGTAGACATGCTCCCTCTAAGAACTATCCAAGAAGTTCAAAAGCTTAATGGAAAAATTACCACCCTATGATGTTTTATCTCATGTTCTGCCAGGAGATGCTTGCCATTCTATAACACTCTCAAATGCCTAAAGAAGTTTGAATGGAATGAGGAATGTTAGAATGCTTTTGAGAATCTCAAAGCCTTCCTCCAGTCAACCCCTCTCCTTAATAGACCCGTGGAAGGCAAAGTTTATTCCTCTACCTTCTACAACCCATGAAACTATAGGCGTTGTATTAATCCGAGAAGAAAAAAGGGAACAATATCCTATCTATTATTGCAGCCAAGTCTTTAAAGGAGTAGAAACACGATAATCCAAGTCAGAAAAAATGGCCTATGCCCTATTTTTGGCAACTAGGAAGCTTCGCCCTTATTTCGAGGTTTCCCAGATCATAGTCCGTACAGACCATCCCCTTAGGAAAATCTTGCATAGGGCAGATGCCACAGGATGAGTAATAGAGTGGGCGACTCAAATCGGTAATTCTAGAGGAAAGCAATGAAGGCTCAAATCCTAGTTGATTTCATGACGAAATGTAACATAGAGGATAACGGAGAAGAAAAACCGGATGAAGAAGCTTGGACATTACATGTCGATGAAGCAGCAGGACCATAAAAGGTGAGAGTTGGTATCATTCTTACCAGTTCAATACGATTTAAAATCAAGTGTGTTATACGAATCATGTTCCCTACAACTAATAACATTCCTGAGTATGAGGCTATATTACTAGGAATCCAGGCTGCATGAAAAGCAAAACCAGCAAACCTTATCATCTGTAGTGACTCCCAGCTCGTCACTCAATAGATTACAAATGAGTTTTAGACAAAGAAAGCCGAAATGGTGAGATACTTGGACAAAGTCAGACAACAAATTATACTCCTAGACAAGGATGGTACAAAATGGTCAATTGAACAAATCCCCTGATCCTACAATATGGAAGCAGATCCATTGTCAAAACTCGCTTGGAAAAGGAGGCCTTTTCCACCACATATGATAACACGATTACTCATCTTGCCAAGTCATTCCACGAAGCCAGTGTCTGTTGTGGAGGGAGATAGTTAGATGAAACCAATTGTTGAATAGCTAGAAGAGTGAAAGTTTCCGGCGGAAGAACCTGAGCGCAGGAAACTCTTGAAAAAAGCAATAACATACTTTTTCATAAAGGAATACTATACAAACGATCTCACACCTACCCCTGGCTTAGATATGTAGAGCCTGCAGAAAGAGAATATATTTTGAGAGAAATACACGAAGGGATTGGGGGGGCACACGAGGGCACTGATGTTACAGCAAGAAAAACTCTTCTACAAGGGTATTACTGGCCTACATTAAACAAGGATGCCAAGTTACTGGTGAAAAGATATGAAAGTTGCCAGAAATACGGTCATTATTTCAGTGTTCCCATAAATAATCAATACCCTATAGGAGCAGCCTGGCCATTCGTACAATAGGGAATTGATATCATAGGACCATTCCCAATAGCAAAGGCACAAAAGAAATTCCTAATCGTGGCAGTAGATCACTTCACCAAATAGGTAGAGTTAGCGGTGGTTCCCACCATCACTCAAAGAAAGATATAGAACTTTTTCTTTGGTGAAGTAATATGTAGATTTGGTATCCCTAATAAGATCATATCAGACAATGGAAAACAGTTCGATAATAAGGAATTTCGATAACTTTTCAAAAACTTGAAGATTGATCTTTGTTTCACATCAGTCACACACCCACAGACCAATGGACTAATATAAGCCACTAATAGAACTATTGTCTGATGGCTAAAGAAAAAGTTGAAAGAGGCCAAACGAGAATGGACGGAACACTTGCCAAATGTCTTATGGTCTTATAAAACCACAACACAGACTGCCATTGGCGAGACCTCATTCAAACTTGCATTTGGAATGGAGGTAAGCAGTTACCCCAATCAAAATAGGCATCCCAAATTTTAGAGTGATCCGTTACAATGAAGAAAGAAACCTTCACGAGGTGAGATCTAGCCTTAACCTTGTGGAAAAAGTGAGGGTGAAAGTAGTAATAAAAGCAGAAACATACTGGAACCGAGTAACACGAACCTTTAACAAAGGAGTCAAACCTAAAAGCTTCCAGAAGGGAGATCTTGTTTTAATGAGAAAAGACATCGGAAGAGGAGCAGCAGGAGTTCGCAAATTAGACGAGAATTGGAGGGGCCCTACATCATCTCACAAGTAATAGGACCTATGACTTACAGGATCACTGACTATACAAGGAAGGTGCTTCCATGAATATGGAATGCAAAGAACTTAAAAAAATACTACTAGTAAGAAGGCTATAAGCATAAGTGTAACAAACACTACTATTTTTGGCAAATAAAAGGACTTTATCAAATACTACATTATTACGGGATTCGTAATCAAACGGTCCCTAATTCCTAATAAAAGGGGTACTACATTATTATGGGATCCGTAATCAAACAGTCCCTAATCCCTCCAAAAAGAAAGACACTACATTATTACGGGATCTGTAATCAAACAATCCTTGATCTCTAAAAAAAGAAAGATATTACATTATTACGAGATCCGTAATCAAACGGTCCATGATCCCTCATAAAAAAGGCATTACATTATTACAGGATTCGTAATCAAACGATCCCTTATCTCTAAAAAAAAGACACTACATTATTATGGGATCTGTAATAAAATGATCCATTATCCCTAAAAAGAGAGGACACTATGTTATTACGGGATCTGTAATCAAATAGTCACTGATCTCCCAAACAAGGGGACATTAATCCTAAAGTAAAAATGAACTCAAGATTGCAAATAAAATTTTAATAAAGATCCAATACAAAAAAAAAAAAAGATATTTAAGGAGTTGCTGGAGACCTAGTATGGCCATCACCTCCAACAATTCCAGGATCAGAGTGATGACCCTCATCTTCCCCCTTCTTATCAGAATGCATAATGCTCAAATCCAAGTCAGGATATCGCATCTGGATCTGTTGAAGGATAGATTCCTTTACTTCTTCTTGCATATCAACAATTTGGATAACTACAGAATCTGCCCTCTGATTTAACCACTCTATCTCCTTCTCATGATCCACAAGCAAACTACCACGATGTTCAGCCTCATTGCTCAATTCCACCTTTTGACGGACCAGTTCTTGATTCTCCACTTCCCAAGCCTTCGGTCGCTCCTCAGTCTGTATGAGTCTACCCTTCAAGATGTCCTTCTCGGAAGTTACTGCCATAAACTTTTCCTCCTTAGCAGCCAATTGACCCTCGTTTTCTTGCAGTAACTTTGCCATCTGGGACAAATCATTTCTTAGCTTAGCATTTGCTGCTTTGAAAGCAATAAAATCCTAAGCTATCAAGCCTCTCGTAAGTGGTGGCTTCCATAGTCACAAACTGTGAAAAGAGGCACCTAGACATTACCACCAACCACAAAGTATATGAAGAAGACGAAGGACAAAGAAAATGAACATAGATTAAGACATGCATAAAAATTCATGGATACCTTTCACAGGTGTTGGCATCATTAGGAAACTGGCGATACCTCGCGAGATCATAGCATACGCCGTGTTGTCGCAATGATACACCGCTGGGGGATGCTTTGTGCCTCACAATCAGGGCTCATTGAAAATCCTCAAAGACATTAGCTATATCAAAAAAGGAACACCACCTAAAGGTTTCTTTTGGGGATCCCGGGTGCTTGTCGGATCCACATCTTTAGGAGGAGTTCCCACCGCACCAGCAGGAGATAAAGTCATCACCTCCCGAATATCCTCTGGCCTAACTTCCTTACCAATTGGAAAAAAGACCCTGAACTTTGTTTGAAGCAAAGACCTTATGATTCCAGACATAGGAGGACCAGCAATAAGTGACATCCCGAAATCCTTTTCAGGGATAGTCTTCGAAGATTCGGTAATGCCAGAAGTTTCACCCAAGCCCAGATGTGGTGTTTTTCTCTTTTTCGAAGCTTTCACTAACTTCCGCAGTTCTTCCCCTGCCCAACAAATATAAAACAAGGTCAGTCACACGATCCACACTTAGACCGAGAAAAGGACTAGCAGACTACAAGGTTAAACAACCTCTTGGGTCAGTCAACTGCTCCTGAAGATCATACATATATTGTAAGGACACAGTCTTATCCTCCTATAGGGGCATTTTTCTTGAGGAGTGCCAAACCTTCCTCCTCTGCGCTGGAAAGTTCAAATTTCTGATCTGGGTTATCTAAATGAGTGTTCCATCTTAAAGGCAAATCCCCACATCCCTTAGGGTTAGCTATAAAGAAAATTTTTTTCTCCCAAGACAAACATGATTTGGGCAGATCAGTGAATAAGGCCAACCCAAGACGAGTCTGAATGTAGCGATGCTTCTCCTAATGATTAAAAACAAAGACATGCTGAAAAATCTTCACGCTAAGGGAGATCACCATTTGCTTACACCGGTTCATAAAAATAGTGATAATAAGCCAACTATTAGGGGTCAGATGGCTAACGAGAATATAGTACAGATATAGTATATTCCACAGAAACCGATGGAGGGGGAACCGCAGCCCCAGTTTTAAAAACTCCTCATACACCCCTATCTTACCACTCTCCGCAGTAGTAATGCCTTTCTTACCTACGACACTCAAAACATAGTTAGCATGAATCCTATATTTATGGGATAAAGCAGGAAGATGCTTTTCCTTCAAAGTACTCTCCTCGAAATCCACTAACCATACACCATGAGTAGGGTGGCAAGGGGGCAAACGTTGTAAAGGTTCTTGAGGGGGTAAAATACCAGCCAAAATGGCAAAGACAGATGTAGACACCTCTTAGGCCACAACAGCCCTACCAGAGGTAGAGGGTTGAGAGGATTGATCCCTCAACAGACGAGACAGGGGAATTTTATCATCATTAGGGGAAAGGAAAGGGACAAAACATTTCTTACATTCCAATGAAATCTCAACTGAATCCAAGTCAAAAATGTTAACGGCATCGGTTGCAGTATCCCTACCAGATACCGAGGCCTCAGAATTCCTTGGAGAACTCACACCCCTTCCGTACTTTGTCACTTCAAAATCATTTTTCAAATCAGACACTAAAAAGAACTGGTTGAAAAACAACAGAACAAGAAAAAAAAGGAAAATAAGAAGAAAGACTCATCGTGCTGTTGAGAACAACAGTGGCAAGTTAGCACTAGAAAAGCAACTTCTAGAGTGAATCACTACATAACTCAGTCTGAAAATCCTAACAGCCAAATGCGCCAAAATAAAAGCAGAAAATGAAAAGCCTGAGCGACGGGAAAATATATGAAAAGAAATCTTATATGGGACGGTTGGATTGGGCTAAATGGCCAAACGCCACATGGCACCTAGCCATTATGATGAGCGGCGTTTTCGAGGCAATAATAAATTTTGAAAAAAAAGCACTAATGGGTAAATGCGCTCTAGCCCTCATATCATCGAACATAAATTATCAATACTTCAGGGGGAAATCTGATGACAAAAAGTAATCTCGCTAAATTGTGATCCCCTGATCTACTCTCGTATGATCCGTCGATCCCAGAAAGAAGACACTACACAATCAAATAAGATCCTATGATCTCATGATCCGTGACAAGATGTAATCTCGCTAGATTATGATCTCCTGATCTACAATCTTATGATTCATCGATACCAGAAGGGAGACACTACATAATTAGATAAGATCTCATGATCTCACAATCCGCAACAAGATGTAATCTTGCTAAATTATAATCCTCTGATCCATGATCTTATGATCCATCGATTCCAGAAGGGAGACACTAAAATCAGATAAGATCCCATGATCTCATGATTTGCGAATCTTATGATCCCATGAAACGACATTGCTGATCTTTATGATTTAAAATCCGAAATCTCTATAAAGGACAAAAATACTGTACAGTTATAGTACATAGAGCAGGGCACTGACACAACAGGTAATGAACATTAAATGTGCATACAGCTCGAGCGTGGCGCCTGATGATAACTTGAATAGCTAGCCATAATCATGATTTGACAAAGCCAATTTGAGCCATGTTGTGCCAGAAAGGGATTAGACATATGAGGAAAAAAAAGATTATAAAAAGCACAGGCAATATACATAAGCGGCATGTTAATTTTTAATCTTTCTAGTGATACTTCTCTTCATTTTTTTTCTCTAACTTAAGTATCGGAGGGATTGAAGCCACCTTTCGGTCAGGTTTTGTTATTTCAGTCGTGCAAAGTCCATCAACTACGAGAAACATAAGTTATCAATATGGATTTACTTGTATTTTGCACTGTACACAGTGACAAGATAGAATAAGTGATTAAGTTTATAATGAAGTTCTTTAATTAATCTGTTAATTTACTCATATTATTCACAATAATTCTGTGCACAAGAAAGAGTACATTTTAAGAATTGGCTCCATATTTCACGGCATTCATATTTGAATTTATATATTTTTTTTACAAATAAAAAATCTAATTAATTTACTTATCTCTTAAAAATAAGAGACTACTATCATCTCATCTAATAGAGAGTAAATTTCATATATAAATTTACTTATTAGTTTTATGTTAATTTTGTCAATTTTTCCTTTTTAAAAAAAAAAAAAATTCAATCATATATAGAGATAGAAGTAGAACTCCGGGTAGTGGGCATGTGGCAGAAGCTTGAAAGACTGTCTTTGCTCAGTTTCTCTCTCGTTGTAGTGGGACTCTGGCAGAAGCAATATTTTTTTTTTTTGGATTTTTTTAAAAATTAAATATATGAATAAATTTATAAATCTAATTTATCAAAATATCTAAATTGCTCTCTAACTGGGAGGAAATTATTATACCTTTTGCTCCTTATTTTGACATATTGCATTAAGCTGTATTTATCTGATTTCAATTAATAATTAATGATTTATTTCTTCTCTTAGGTGTATTTGGAAAATGTGTTTTTCAAAAAGAAATTTGTATTTTTAATTCGTTTGAATTTTAAAACAGATAAAAACAAATAAATTGATGATTTTCTAGAAGCAGGTTTGAGAAAATCAATTTATACAAAATTAGAAAAAATCAGTCAATTAATAAATAAAAAATCTACTTTTAGAATACTCAACAACAATCTCAAATACTTCCTTAATCTCAAAAGCTTAAACTTTTAGGAGTGCCGTGTCCAGTGGGTTAACATAATAATATGATCATAGATCAATGACTCAATTAATTCCTTAAATTTATCAGAATAATTTAATTTAGTGCAAAATTACTTTATGATGAGTACTCAAACCTAATTACACAATCAATTTTTGAACAATTTAGCCTAATTTTCTTTGCTAATTAAGAGATTTATAATTTCCTTAATTCATTCAAAGTAACATTAACTTGTTCCATGTCTGAAGTAATGAACATAAACATTAGCTGCCAACAAAAATCTTAAATTTTCATAACTTTCAGCTACAACACAAAAGCTGCATATCCTCAAATAATCCCAAAAGAAAAACATATAAAAAAAATTGTTTAATTTGACTAAATTAAGACTTAATTGGGTTTCCTGCAGTTAGCACTGATCTGTCCATTAGTGCCAGTAAGTGGGCCAAGGTTACCCATCTTCACCATTGCATTAGCAAGATCAGCAGTGAAAGATTTTGGATCAGTGCTATAAGCAGTGACTAGAGCATCTGTGGAACCTCCATTGAAGATTTGCTGATCAGAGTGCAGAAGTCCCCTTTTGTTCACTAAATCTTTAAAGTAAGCATTGTCAAATATCTTTGGGCTACTAACATCAAGATTAGCAAGATTATTATCCCCTCCGGTACTCGTGGGGCAATTCCCTTTTAATGATGTTGCAAATGAGGTTTCTATGTTTGTTCATTGTATATTCTGTTTCGAAATACTATGCACCTCGCTTGCCCAATTGCGTGAACTCCTACAACAATTATGGAAGCATTGTGAACTTTTTATACCAATAAAAATAGTTTTATATAAAGATTATTGTGACAAATCCAGAGTGTGTCAGATAGGAGGAAAAATATTTTCATTTTATAGTAGCTACATATTCAGTATTCAAATTCGAAATATCTAGTTAAGATATAAGAGTCTCGTATCAACTTATACACATTCTTTTGTTTGCTACATATTATAACAATTTTAAGACAATACTATATGTTATTTTTTTGTAATAGACAATCACCTGAGAGAGCAACCATTTCTTTGGGAGTGAAACCTTTCTTTGAGAAATTAGAGAGAAGAACACTAAGATCTGAAAGTGGTGAAGGTATGTCAGTAGTAGCAGCACTAAGACTTGCTGTGGCTGAATCTCTTCTGCCTAATTGAACTGTCCAACTAGGCCCTCCCAACTGAAACAAATACAAGATATTTAATTAAGCATACATAAATTTAATAATTACTTGGTAAAATGATAGATTATTAAGTTTTAAAAGAATATTTTGGTTCTTACAGCAACAGCTAAGATGTCTGCACAAGAAAGCACACCAGGACAGGAAGTTTCCAATTTGGATTTAATAGAATCGATAACCTCAAATCCTCATAAAGAATTATTGTTGGCCGGTGCTGATTTCTCCCCTGATGCTCCTTCTAACAGTACTGATGCATCACATCCCTGTTTTATTTACACATTTATTCAAATTAAATTTATGCATTTGGCATCATAAATGGTATATCTCCTTTTTTTTATCAATGGATGCAAAATAGTAACATACTTGTCTAAATCCAGCGGCGGAACCACATTGATTTAAGGGTTAACAATTGCTTTATTTAATTTTTTAAAATCTATGTAGTATATAAATTTATATTTATTTTTCTTAAAAATACTGAAATTCTATTTATCCCCTAATTTTTAAATTAAATTTTTTATATTCTTTCTAATTTAAGAGTTCTAACTCCGCTACTGTTTAAACTAAGTTGATAATTTTTTTTTATAAGCAATTTTAATTTTATTAAACATATGAAGGTTGATAAAAATTCGTATAAAAAAAACCTGCATATTATGGTATTCAGGCAATTTTTCTTTTACCAAACTAGGTAACTAGTGAGAAAATATAACAAAAATATAAGTTTATATAACATTTTGTTATTGGTCAACCCACGACTAAAGTCATAAAGCTCCTTTTAGACAGTTCTTTTTATTGATTGATATAAATATAATAATTAATATATATATATATTAAAATTTTTCGTTTACAGTCTTTTATTTTCCGATTATTAAAAAAAAAGTCTTTTATTTTCTTTCTATATCAAGTCAGAAAAACCTAGCTAGGCCCTAGGGCCCAAAAAGAGGAAAGAAATATGATGAACCCATACAAGATGACAAATCTTCTTCTTCTTCTTATTATTATTATTGTTATTATTATTATTATAAATACAAAATGATCCCTCAAAATGTCAGTAATCTTGACTGTGATTTACTTATATGAAAAAGCAAAATAAAATGTTCTAATGTTGAACTGTTACCTATTATTGCTTTAAGTAAAAAAAAAAAAAAAGAAATATCCTAAGCTCTTAAGTTTTAGTTAGACTTAATTGGTTTTGATCATAAATTAATTTTAAGAAAAAAAGAACAAGTACTTGGGTAATAGAAAGAGAAAATGAACTTGCATTAACAAAACAATCATGAAAATGAAGACGAAGCAAAGATGCTCCCATGCGAGCTTCACTGGATACAGCAGCACTCACAGCTGACCTCATGGTAGAAAGGGCACTTGGGCATGTTGTTGCATAGAAGGTAGCCGATAACTGAGCTGACCCAGTTCCTGCCAGCAACAGCCTAATTGGAATTTGGAGGTTGCCAACCTTAGATGGCAAAGAGAATCAAAGGAGCCAGCCATAACAAATTTAAATTATTAATTTGATAATAATAATATGATCAAGAAGACAGAAGGATTAATTTATCAGTGTCATTGGTTATGCTCTAACCTATCATATTTATAGTAGTTCTACGTTGACTTAATTTTGCAATTTTTTTTATTAATGGGTTAAATCAACGTGCGTTCCATTAAGAAATGGCTATTTTATTAATTAGAAATTACAGAATATATATATATATATATATCTGAGGGAGTTTTTTATTTTAATATATTTAACAGTCCACTTAAATATATTATGGCGTCAGATATTATATTAGAAAAATAAAACATAATTCCAAAACTCAGATAATATATGTTACAAATATCCCCACGCATGGGGGATGACATTTGATGATAAAAAGACAGTGTATAATATTTTATTTTATGAGGATGTTAATCAGGCTATACTAGCCTTAGTTTTTGTTATTATTAGAAAATTGACTATATTAAACACCGAAAGCATAATTGTCCAGTAATTCCCCAGTTTTGGTGTAATTGAACCGAACCGAACCAAACCGATTTAATATTAAGGAGTTTGGATTTTGATTTGTTAAATTTGTCACATTCGATTTTTAATATATGAGCTCGGCTCGCAAATAGTTTGTTTATTATATTTAAAGAGCTTAGCGTAAGTTTGACTCGTTAATTAACAATGTCAAACTCGCTCGATAACAAAATATAATATAAATGAGCCTAGCTTAAATGAACATATTCGCGAGCTAACTAATGAACAAAACAGTATTAAGCTCGAGCCGGATAAAGTTTTTGAGTTTGGATTTGAACTTGAGCTTTGCTCGTTAAAATTAACAAGTGATTTTTTGCATCCTTACATGTACAACTTACCAACTTACGGGTTTTTTTTTTGTTTGACTATTGATATCCTTAGTCAGTCAACTATGACCATACACTAAGACTAAGTTGTCTGTGTCGGATAGGACTTAAAGAGCAACAAAATATACTTTCATGAGTTTTAAGGTAGTTTTTTTTTTATAATAAATCAATATTTTATTAATAAAGGGGATAAATCACCTAGAGTAAGGAGCTCATAGTAACAAAAAAAAAAAAACCTAATCTAAAACTAATACATCAATACTAAAGGCATAAACATGCCTCATGCCATTGAGGAGACAAGAACAAAAAAAAAAAAAAAAGAAACATACAACTGAAGAGAAAAACACACAACAATATTCAAACAATAAAATTATCAGATCTTGAAACTTCTTGCTTGGCAAGAGAATCAGCTATGAAGTTGTTTTCCCTTCTTGTATGCACAAATTGGATAATTTTTAGCCTTTGTTTTAAGTTTTCAATTAGACATAATTCTTTATGCAATGCCATGGTTTAGATATTTTCTCAATGAGAACTAAGAAATCGCATTAGTTGAATCATATTAAAAAATAAGGCTTAGAAAGAGGGAAGAATCATGATATACTATGATATGTAGGGCATATATATTGGCCACTATATCAATAGTATTAGAATCTATGTCATCACGCAGTAGGAAGAATAAGCAAAGAAAAAGAACCGTAGAATCTCTAAGAACAACTCTTACTCCAATAAGTCCATGTTTGCCCAGAGTTGAACCTTCTCTGTTCCATTTAACAAATCCGCAATCTAATCAAAAGTGATTGGCCTAATTTTAGGTCAAGGTCTATGAGTTTAATAGCATCAACATCTGAAAATAAGTCTTGATTTTTTGGGACATCTTCATCACCAATAGCTCGAAACAATGCTTCATATCTATATTCAAATGAGAAAAAAAAAATTCTCGGCGTGTAGAGCTTTTTCCTTGAAAATTAATTTATTATGTTATTTCCAAATTGTCCAAATTAAAGCATGAAAAATGATATACCAAATTTTCTTTTGAAAAGAACAAAAAATTAAAAAATTCTACTAGTGAAAGAGCTCATACAAGTATAGTCTGGTAGAAATTACTTTCTATTACTCATAAGAGTGTAAATAAGATATTATAGATCTTTTACAGTTAATTAGATATTTTAAATTTTAATTTTAAATATATAACTATTAAATTTATAAAAAAATATTTTACTGTAATTAAAATATTATCCTGTATAAATATAATTAGTCTACAATTGTCTTTCGATTCCTTATGTACTTTAAAGATTCTTTCTAAAAGATGTAGCGAGAAAGTTTGTGTTTACTCGGGAAAAACGCGTTGGCACAGTCCTTAATGGCTAATGCCCGTTTACTTATTTTAGTAACTCAAGTCACCTAACACAACCTGATTCTCTATTTATGTCTTTTTGTCCCTAGCAATGCACAATTCAGACCATCAAGAAATGTTCTGAAAAAATAATTTTCCGCTAGAGTCTTATGGAATTTGCGCAATAAAATATTTTTAATTAATTCTCCTTAATTATCAATTTTGAATTAATTTAGATCCTAATAATGAAACACTTAGTTAGCATCTAATTAAAAACTTTAGTTGAATAAATTTGTTGTTAATCCTCATGTATAATATATTTAGCATATAATTAATGGTTAAAATTGAACAATTTTTCAATTAAAGGAGTAAATTATTCCAAAATATAATAATTAATAAAATTAATTTTCTATTTTCATTTGAGGGACTTAATGAATAGTATAACTTTATAAAAATTTAGAGACCGAAATTATTTTTTTTTCTCTCAAGAAATAGGGGGGAAAAAGAATTTGTGGCTTACTTTATAGGCTAAAGATCAAAATTAGCTCATAAAATATATTATATGGAACAAGTCATCCCTTCTACTTTGATTCAATACAATTAAGTTCTTTAACTTTAAATTCAGTGCAAATAGGCCTTTTAAACCAGAACCGTGAACCAATCTAGTCAGTTGAAAAGTAACTCGTTTTATAGGGTATAGTTCACGAACTAATTTTTCTAAATCAAAATTGAAAAGATAATTTACTCTATAAAATTTAGTCCATAGACTAATTTATACTTTTGGCCCACTTTATATGTGCGTAGATAGCGGAGTTGATCTTGGAAAATTTTTACCACATGACGTGCAGATGTGGTGGTAGATAGATTTCTTGCCCGAGAAGCTGATCATTGTCATAAAGCTGGTGAGACAAATATTGCAGGTGCATGGAATTTTAGTGGATATGAATCTCCAATTATATATCCACATATTTATGTAACATATAAGCATATATATAAATTTTGAAAATTTTTTTTATGTAAATTCAGGTAGATAATAATATGTATTTAATTATATTAAATAGATAATATAATAGATTGAATTAACTTAAAAATTTCTTTAAATTATGTGAAACCACTAGTTACAGTTTTAGAGTATTCCCAAACACCTTACACATAATTTTTGAGAGTTATATTATCTCTTCTCAAATATAAAAACAGAAAAAAACTTTTTATCAATATTTTATTTTTTTCTTTATTTTTTAATAAAGTTATATTAATAAGAAAATTTACATTAATTTTAAGAAAGTTATACTAATAAAAAAGTAAAATAGAGAGTAAGATAATAAATATTGTTGGAATTCAAACAATTTTCAAAATAAATTAAAATAAAGAGTTATAGTTTTTTATAAGAGAAATTCTTAGGTAGATTAAGTTTATATATTATTTATAAACTAATTCAATCATTTATTGATATATCATTTATTGATATATATGTATATTGTATTTATATAACTGATAAAAATAAAATAATTAAATTTATATTAATAAATAATTGAATTAAATTATGAATACTATAATAGACTTAATGTATCTAAAAAATATAATAGTGAATGGTTTAGAAGCATTATTAGAAATGCTCTTACTAGTCAAGTTAATTAAAAAATAGAAAGAAATTTCCGATGAGATGGTTCTAAAGTTCAAACCTTAGATATAGACTATCTTTAAAATTTGAAAGAGAGTATTTTACTCTCTTAATTGGCATGTCACACTCCACACTCGAATCCAGGCAAATCTGAATTGCTAAGATAAAAAAATATAGAAAGAAATAATTAATCCATTCACTGACGTATGTACTGGTTACTATACATTGATACTGAAATGGAAATGCATATGTGCCAATCAACCAAGATGTCAAAATCGATCAAACTAATGTGCAACTAATCAAAGATTAATACCAGAATAGTATCAATTACCTTTGCAAGTCCTTTTTTTTGTTTTTTGGTTTTTTAAGAAAAATGAAATAATTGGGCGTTATGAGAAGGCCATGATTGATCCATTAATTCTTTTTTTTTTTGTTAACATATTAATTAATTACAGTCGTTTATTTATTTTTTAATTAATTATATAATTTCCTATAATTGTGTTTTTTTATAAGTAATATTTATTTTTATTAAAAAATGAGGGAAAATTTACCTTAATAAAATAATTAAAGTGATGAAAAAATTCATTTATGGCGCTAAGCAATAAGCTAGAGCAAGACATCCTCTTGCTTCAAGCAGAAAAAATCAAGTGCAGAAAAACAAAAACAAGGAGCAGAAAACTAAGCACAAAAAGAACTAGAAGGCCTTATGGTTTTTCTACAATTAATCCAATACTGAATAGGAACAGCAGAAAGAAGAACAGAATTCATCGAACATGGAAAATGGGCGTGCCAAGAACTGAACCAGCCCCAAACTCTGTAAATAACCAAATAAATGGTAGACTGGAAATCGTTACGTTTGTTGTTGACGATTCCATAATGTCTGTCGTTCATAGGGATCTAAAATATTTTTATTGTACGACGTAAAACAGTCAACTCGTTATATTTAAATTGTTATGAAATTTTAAAAGAAACTGTCACCAATTATAATTGTTGGATCTATTGATTTTCTATTAAATAAGATCTACATTATAAAGTAAGGTTCGGAGATCAAATGAATGAGAAAGTTATTAGCATCCAAATTCATCTAATTTTGTTAAGATTTAAAGTGATAATCCATTAACTTTAAGAAAGAAAAATATGTAAAATAAATTTTACAAATTAATTTCAATTTCATAAATCAAAAAATTCAAAATCATCAAAAACATACTATCTAATTGCACTTTAAATTAAAATTAATTTTAATAGCCACAAGAAAACTCTGATACCAATGAAGGGTTTTGAACATGTATCATATACATATTACTCAGCGAAAAATAAAATTTTTCAAAACTCGAATCAAAAAATTCTACTTGTGCCAATTAAAACTAATTTAAACAAAAAAAATTCAGAAATTATACTTTTATAATTTTTTATTTTTATTCAACTTCTCACTTTGTTGGAATGTAGCAAATCACAATAATTCAATCTAGGTTTATCTCTAATAATATCCACACGAATATGAGAGGATGAAACCATTAGGGAGATAACTTGAACATACCTCAGAGTGCTAGTAATGGTGTATGTTCATTTGAAAGGAAAAATTAAACTCTTTAATTTTTCTTGTTGTCTCCACAAAAAAAATTTTCTCCAAAAGTTTTTTCTTTGTCAATTTTCTGTTACTTGTATGCTTATTTTAGTAATATATTATCTAATTCATGGATAAAATAAAGTTTTTTTTTAAATAACAAATATTTTTGAATTCAATTATTTTTATCATCTTAGTAGAATTAATTTAGTTATTATTTTTTAAGTTACATATATCCAATTCTTGGATACACATAAAATAAATTAATAATATTTTTTTTAAAATTATATCAAATACCTAGATATAGTAAAAATATATTTTTATTAGAAAGTTGGACTTGATTCAAATCGAATATCTACATACCCATTTAAGGAATCAAAGTCGGCGTAATTCAAATTAAATTCATCATTTTTAGAAAAAATAAGTTTTGGAATAAATAAATTTTTGTCACATTCAATAATAATAATAATAATAATAACTTTGGTAATGCATAAAAGGGAAAAACAATTGTTACTCATTATTTTCCAAGTATTACACAAAATTTTTGCTTTTATTTGTACATAAAAAAATATTATTTGTTTCTTATTATACTTAAACTTTTTATTTTATAACTATAAAATAGTGATCTTTATTAGGATAAAATATGTATATTCTATCAATCACAATTTCTAATTTTATACTATATATTTTAATTTTTTATCTGAATTTATGAAAATAAAAATATAACTCTTTTTACACATAAATATAGAATAATAGTATTTTATAATAATAATAATAATAATATTGTATTTTTCATCTCTTTTTTTTTTAAAGAAAAATGATAGAACAAGTTTTTTACATATTTATTTGATTTAACATGTCTAAGTCAAATCTTTACTTTTTACCTTAGGAAATAAAATTTTATATCTTTTTATTAGGTCTACTTTTATTCTATTATAAAATATGTCAAATATTATTAAATATTAGTAAAATTAAGAAAATTCACATATAATAATAATAATAATGTCCATGAAAAGAAATTTTCTTTTTTCTGTGTGAATATTTTTTATTTTGTCAATTTTTTGTTTAGGCCAAGTTTTTTTTAAAATAAATTATTTATTATATATATATATATATATATATATATGAGTTTATACATAGGGTCATTCTATCCATTATTTTTTTCAAGATAATACTCTATACTAATATATAGATCATAACAAATGATAACAATAATAATGATAAATAAGAAATTGGTATAAAAAATGATAATAATAAAAAATAATAATAAATACAACACAAATTAATAATGATAGCTATAAATAATAAATGGGTAAAGAAAATCAACATATAATAATAAATAACAACTAAAAGTTATTGATCAAGACATATGACAAATAATAATAATAATAAATGAGAATAACAGCTAAAATAAAAAATATACCTTTTCTTTTAAGTAGAAAACTTAGATCATAAATTACAATCCCTGTACTTTATAATCAAAGATCTGAAATGCTAAAAAAAAAAATTTACTCTCTTCTTTCTCTTTTCTTTCTTCTTTCTTTCTCTCTTCTTTCTTTGCAACTCCTTTCTTTTTCTTCTCCTTTTCTCTCTTTCTTTCTTTCTTTCTCTTTCTCACCCAATTTTTCAAACCTCCCAAATTTTTTTCTTACTCGTGAGCTTATATGCTCTTTTTATAGAGAGTAAAATACCTTCCTGCCTATTGGTCAATATATTTAACCTTTATTTAAAAATCTAAAAAGTAAAAATTATTAGATAATTGTAAGATATAAGGTATGAGAAGATTACTTTTGCCACACTCATAAATGTAACTCTCAAAAAAAAATATTATTATCATTTATTTCATTTTTTAATTGATTTTCTTTTTTATTTTAATTTAGATAGACTAAAATAAAGGTTTAAATGGCTCTAATGGGGAGTCCAAAAAATATATAGAAAGCCCAATAAAAAATAATGATTTTCAAAAGAAATAAAGACTTAAGTCAATTAATATGTAGAGCAACTTCTTGGGAAAATTTTAATTACTTTTATATTTTTAATCTACAGTCCAAGCGATAGAGAAGAACAAACAACACTGGAATTCTCTTTGGATTTTGCCATGCCCAAAACTCATCCATAACAGGTAAAACTCAGTGAAAGATTTGGGGGTGACTGAGCAAACTCCCCACCAATTCAGAAAGTAACACCATAATTTCCAAGAGTCCAAACAATGAAGCAGGATATGGTCAGTGGTTTCAGCAAAAGCATCACAAAGGCACAAAAATTACCTGACAAAGGGCAACAATCTCGGTTGAAAAGAAAAATATTTGGTTGCCAGTTTGTTATGGAATGCGAACCAACCAAATAGCTAACTCTAGTGGGAAATAAATTCAGCCATGGTTTTGGAATGTTGGGGATTTCACTCTGCTTGTTGCACAAAAAATTAAAATAGAGAGTGTACCATGTATTCTCCCTTTTTGTTTATAGTCCAATGCATAGCATCACAACCATTTCGTAAAATAGAAAATCTAGAAAGACTTGAGAAAAAGTTACTAGTTTGCTGACATTCCCAATCATTAAGAACACGCTGCATGGTAAGAGAACACCATTTCCCATCCAATTAGACACCCACGTCTCCAATAAAAGCATACCGATTACTAGCAACAGCAAATAAATTCGGATAGCGATAGGCAAGAGGTTGATGATCAAGCCATATATCTTGCCAAAACAAAGAAGTGCTCCCATCTCCAACTTTAAAAAAGATACTATTTTGTATGAATCTAGCTACTACATCATTAGAAATCTACACATAAGTAATATCTTGCCAAATGGTTGAGAACAAGCTACTATAGGAGACGTAATTCAGCCTCTTAGCCGAGTACTTATAATGAACAACTTGAGCCCACAATTTTCTAGAGTCTGTACTTTCTAAAGCCATTTGAAAAGTAATGCTTTTTTGTGAAGTGTGATGTCACAAATACCCAAACCTCCATAACGCTTCGGCTGAGTGAGTAATTGCCAACTAACCAGATGCATCTTAACATTGTTGATCCCACTGCTCCAAAAGAAAGCGCGAATGTGGCTATTAATACAATTGGCAACAATGATAGGTATCTTGAAGATAAAAAGAAAGTAGAGAGGTAGTGAGGAAATACATCTCTTATTAAGTGATAATATGCCCTTTTGAGATAGGATTTTTCCTTTCCAAAAAGCAAGTTTCGTCTTAATAAGAGATAAAATGGGATGCCAAGTAGAAACACATCTAAGAGAAGCACCATGAGGAAGACCTAGATAATTGATTGGCAAAGTAGATACCTTACAATAGATACTGGCAGCAACGGAAGAGATAAAGTCGTTATTCATATTAACCCCGATAACTGAGCTTTTATAGAAATTATTGTGCAAACTAGAAGCGATGGAAAAACATCAAGGCATACGAGCTAGATTAGATAAATCATGAACTGAAATTGTAAAAATGATCATATCATCAGCAAACTGTATGTGGGTGACAATGGGGCCACATTTCGGAAATTGATAACCTGAAAGAAGACCAATCCGCTGCATTTTGTTGATTAAGCAAGATAGAGGTTCTACTGCTATAATGAAAAGAAAAGGAGAGAGATGGCAACCTTGTTTCATCCCATTATAAATACGAAATTCAGTTGTTTTTTTTTTTATAAACAATTTTGATATTATTAAGAAATGAGGGAAAAGACCACTTTAATTAAAGATTAAATTGATGAAAAAACACCCTCCTAAACTAAGCAAAAGCGAGAGCAAGACATGTCATTACTTCTTGTAAAGCAAAATAGAATAGCATAGTGAAAAAAACAAAAACAAAAATCAAAGGAAAAGAGTAGATCATCTTGCTCAATAAGATCAGTAAGAGCATTAGTAACCATATTGTGGGGGAACTAAGAAACTTATTATTTTGGACTATATCACAATATAAGGGTTTCCATACAGATGTTAACTTTCCTTTTATACTTAAGCTTTGCTTTTCCTTTATTGTTAAATTCTCCTTTCAATAATTCGTCGAAATCTTGTCGTTTTAGGGGAAGTTGTGGCTGGATTCTTACACTTTGGACTTAAGATAGTTTCATATGGATCTTTAGATATGTTTAGGCCTTTTCTAGCTTTAGAGAGAAGAGTTCCTGATGGGCTTAAAAAAAGAGAATATGTTTCCTGCACATTTGGGGTTAATGAAGTATCTTCGGTTGCAAAATAGGACCCATTTGATATGTCATAAGGAAGGTCCACTAAAGGATATGCATTAAGGTTGTCTGGGCCTACAAATTTTGGGCTTAAAGGAATAGTACATGGATCCACTACTTCATAATATCTCTTATATTGCAAACCTCCCCTCTATGCGCGCTTTGATAGGAGAAGATATCGAAGATAAATTTGTCATAGAAATCGGGATCGGGAGGTTCCAATCTACTTGCTCAATTTGCTCCGGAACCAAACCTGAGGATTTAGAATTGTAGTAAACGGTGCTATCAACGAGATCTTCCATTTGAAAAAAACGAATGTGCATCTGATATCTTACAAGGATGGGTCATTCTATCATTCTCATAAAGGAAACAATCCTTAAAAAGAGTTGCACTATACAGGAGAGAGTATTTCAGAGCAAGAACCACCGTATAACCTAGGATTAGGATTTGTTTGTGGCAGTTCTGATCTGGTTGCATAGGCTCTGAAACATTTGCTAGAGGTTGCCTTGTAGAAACCGAAGATGGTAAAAGTGATTTGTCATATTAAGAATCTTTATTGAAAGGAAACTTTAAAACATCCAAAGATTGTGGATTCTGCAAGGTAAGAGGCATGCAATTAGGGGAGTGGGAGATACCATTTTCAAATTTTGAGTTGGAATAAGATTTTAAAACAGAAGAGATATCACCTAAGACATCGTCTTCATTAGAAGATGTTGCCGGAGCCGAAGAATTGATAAATTTTCCTCGCGAAGTTAGAGTAACATGTTTCTTGTAATCGGAGCTGGTTGAACTGATAGCACAACAAAAATCCTCCATAACCACAACTTTAAAAAACATATGCGCATGAGCTAAGGAAAGTGTTTCGTTAATGGGAGATGAGCGTATAGTGCTTACTAGAATCAGAGCAGCGTCAAAGCATTGTTTATCAATAGCGTCGAGAGAGATAAAATCATCAACAAACTTGGCAACCTACTTAAAGAAATCTAATGTCCATAAATGAATAGGAATCTCATAGGAATTAGTTTAGGATTAAACAACCTAATATCCGAAAACTAGTGCTCGAGAAGATCATGTTTGAGATCAAGAAAGGCAGTAAGAATTGTAGAATCTGGAAAAAAATAGTAATACCATTGAACCGCCCATAGGAGATGCCTTAATGCTATCATAACCTGCTCGAAAAAGCTTTTCTTAGATGGAGAAAATATCTTTGATGTCGATGAGTATGCCAATAGACAAGCATTGTAATTAATCACTGGGGCAAAGTAGCCTATACAGTGACCATGTTGTTGGAAAATTGTGATTAAGAGTAATTTTGAAAGGGTAATTCGGATGTATTTCACAACTCGATTTTAGGAGAAAGACCCGGATATGTGTTCTTTGACATGAGAATTGTGAATTAATGTATTCATATGCTTAAAATGGAGAATATGTGAATAGAAATTGAAAATCAAAGTAAGCTCTTTGCTGAAGAGATATAAAGAGGAAATAGTGGTAGTGAGAGTTGTCCTACATCACTAAAAATGTAAAATTAGACTTGTGTTTATATAGTAAAATGCATTCTTACAGGGGTAAGAAAGTAGCACGGAAGGCTCTCTCTTGCGTGCTCAAACACATGAGGGGTACAAATCCATAGTCCGGAATAGACTAATGCATGGATGCGCGACCTAAGTATACGAATGTCGGGCCCAAATCCTATAGTCCAGACTAAGCCCAATTTTTACATTTTTTATTTCTCGAAATTGAAGCGACATTTTCATGTCAATCTACATGACTAGGAGTCTAGCATGAGTGTCCTTGTGTGTACATAGTATTGATTATACACTCCCGTATCGTTTTATACAGCCATGCTTCTGACTCTTCTGTATAGATCCACATGTCCGTGTTGTTAGACTTCAGTGTGTGCATGGCTACACGACCGTGTGAATTGTTTTCCAAATTTGTCTTTTGGAATTTCATTTTTTGATATTTTAAAGATTAAATTCACAATTATTTGAATGTTACAAATACATTATTGACAGCATTTAAAGAGATGAATCATAATTAATCCAATATCTATTCCATCTAATATAAATAGGAGTTTTTGGCTCTTGTTGGATGGTTTTGGTTTTTCTTTGAAGTCTCTTTGGGAAAATCTTTTTCTTTCAATTTCTTCTTCTTCTTCTTCTCAAGTGATAGAGAAAGTAACATATACTCAATTCGCTATAAGTAGATGTTGTGTGTTCAACATCTACTTAATGTCTATTGTATCATGAAAGATAAATGTCAATTATCCTAAATACCGGTGATATGAGGCGAATTTATTTTAACGACACTACATGGAACATAAGTTTCATATTGGTTTTACCTTTTTCTTGTCATTTATTCGTATATTGAATTAATAATACTCATATTTTCTAACACATGTATAGATTGAGACTCTAGAAGTAGGTGCATGGTTTGCCAGTAGATGTTTTTCAAGAGCGGCTTCAACTTAAGATCGACCATCCCTTGTGTCGACAGATGTAGGTGGTTGCTGTGGCAAAGCTTGCACTTTTCGTGGATTGTATTTGAAATTTTAGCCTGATTTAGCATTAAATTGAATGGATGTGCTGTAATAGTAGACTTATCCACTGAGTTTGGGCCAATAGAGACAGTGTTAATATGTTGCAAGACAGCATGACAATCATGATCATTGACGAGCTTTAAGAAAACGAAAATTCTTCCTCGATAGTTGAGCCTGTTTAGAATGTATACTTCATCCACTGTCCAAAATTTTGAAAATTAATGCCAAAGGGACTCTGCGTTCCATGATTTTGGAAAGTTCTCAATGTAGATGACATTATTGGAGCTGGAAAGAGATGGACGACGAGAGGTGAAAGAAGGATGATGTAGGCTAGAGGCGACCGTTTCATCGTGGATGGTTCGTCATTGGATATCAGAGTTACTTGAAATCTTTGTAATCAAGACGAATGGGAATTTCCCTTATTCAATAAAAAAAAAATCACGAAATTCAATTGGAGTACCATTCACCATAATAGAAGACTTAGAATCCGCCAAGCATTCAGGAATCCAGTTGTTTTGTTTTTTTTGTTTTTTTTAAGCAGTATTTATTTTAGTAATCTATAAGCGTGTTTAGTTGGGATACTTAATATTTAATGGAGACAGAATAATTGTACGGATAAATGATGCGTACATAGCTGGAGATGGAGAATTTCAGAATCTCTAGCTGCCCCACACGCTTGCATAAAGCAAAAAGCATCAATTTTCTTTTTCTACTTTCTTCGCAAAGATTGCGCTCTCTTTAACAATTACACCATTTTGTCAACACTAAAAGTTGATATATATCTTAATCAAATTTGTTTGTCATGCACGGACACATGCATATTGGAATCTAATTATGCCCATAATATTTATCTTTTAATTCTTTTCAGTAAAAATTGGAGTCCAGAAATCAATAACCGCATCCGTACATCTTAATTAGATTGACACACGGTGGTCTCATCATATTCCCGTAGAATGTCACTTTTAATTAGAAACCCAAACATTTAAGGTTTTTTTCTTTTTTTTTTTTTTCCTATAAAAGCTTCTGTTCTGTAGAACAGGCCTCTTCCTTTTTTAGATTTTGGGAGGTGTGAATTGAATTTGATGCTCGATTATATCGTATAACTAATCAATTCGTGGGGTGGGAGTCGGTTTTGTTTGGCACTTTCTTCTATTGGGTCAAAAGGAGTATTGTTTGCTTACAGTGATGGAATCAACGATTCTCGCTTTCTGATCAGGAAAGCAAGACTCTGTTTGGGTTTTTGCTTGCTTTAATGTTCCTTCATCTTTATAAGAAATGCGTACACCTTGATTTTATTATTTCTATTATTGTTAGGCTGATTGCCTGCTCCAACAGTCTTCAACTTACCACATTTGTCTATTATTCTTAATTTTTTTGGTTTATTGAGAGATTAGAGAGCATGTAATACATAAAAACACCATATAAATATGTTAAATTTCCACTAATATTAGTAGACAATAATAAAAAAATTCGAACTCGAAATATTTTTAATTCTCATAAGTAAAACTACTAATCAAACCACCCCTTAATTGATATCTATAATTCTTAATTAATTGATTAATTAAGTTAGAGAAATGATATCTTCTTAACTATTAATATTAACAGTTAATTAATTATGGTTAAGACTTGGAGGCTAGTTTGTCAGCGAAGCATTGATGGCAAAACTTGAAGATAAACTGGCTTCGAGCTTTGGGCCTCAGTTGGCAACAGCGTCGGCCTTTGGATTAACTGAAATTTATGGGCCATGGTTGCATTTTCTTCTAATACTTTTCTACCTGGGGAACATCTTTTAGTCCCTCAACTATTTTACTGTTTCTATTTAATCCTCAAACTTCTATTATATTATATTGGTCACAGAACGTTTACTATTTTATTGAGTCATTGACCCTTTTTTTCGATATTCAATTTGTTCCAAGATTATAGTTCGAACATGTTTCCAAAAAAAATATTATAGTTCGAACAAAATTGGCCTCGCACTTTCAATTAATTTACAGCTACTCTATTCAATTTTGTTTTGCATGATAGAAAAGAATATTCCGAAAAAAAATAAAAATATATTTTAAAAGCAAAATGTGGTAAAAAGTCCATAAAGAAAAAGTGTCATATTAATTGATTTTATGAAAAAACTAAAAAAGTTTTGAAAAGTCAATTGTGTGACTTATAGAATCAAATTTGATAATTGAGTATTCATAAGCTAATCTAAAGTTAATTTCATTATATTTATAAATCCTGATTTTATGCTTTAAATTTATTAAACTATATATAGAGAGAGGTAAAATTATAATATACATATATATATGAACTTTTATGTTTATATAAAAAATAATTTGTACTTTCAATTTTTTCAATTAAATGAATAAATTTTTAATATTTTATCAATTTAGATATTTCGGTCAATTTAATAGAAATAATTGCTAATTTATTTGAACTTTCTAACAGATTTTTTTTGCTGACTAAATAATTGACTTATTAATATTTCATAAGTATTTTGTTTGCTTGCAGACAAGATAAGATTAATATTTCAATAGTAATGATATTGACTAAGTAGTTTATTTATCGAAAAGTTCAGACATGTCAGCAATTATTTCTATCAAATTGGACATAATATCTAAATTGATAAAATATCAAAAGTTCTTTTATTTAATTGAAATTATATATTATTTTTATACAATCATAAATTTTCAGATAGTTTTTTTTTCTTTTTTGCAATTTAGCCATATATTCAGGGGCAAATCCATATAAGGGACAAACGGGTCACTGGCCTCCATTCTCCAATTAATTTTTTTTATAAGGAAAATAATTTCATTCATTTAAACTAATAATACATTAATAGAAATATATACAAATCAGCTAAAAATTATGTAGGATAAAACAGTGAAAAAATTCACAGCGCTCAGGTTAATAGCACGATAAATCGGCTCAAAATCTACAAATTTGATAATACTATAGTGACTAAAATATATATCATTCAAGTTTACAACATTATGACGACCATAATCTGATTTATTATTTCTGTTGGATCAAAAATATTTTACTTGTCTGAATTACCTACACATAAAAGTACCGCAACAAGATGACAGAAACAAAAATATCGTAATATGACGACAAAATTAAATATCGCAACAAAATAATAAAATCATAAAAAACAAAACAAATAAAATAAAAATATAAATTTGTGGAATAACCACTTATTTTAGAAACAAAAAGATAAAAAAAAAAAATATAGACGGGTGATTAGCAAAAAAATCTCTCATTGCTCAAGAAAAATAGTGGATAGAAAAAGAAAGAAAAAAAAAAGTTGAGAAAGTTTTTGCTCCCAATTAAATTTTAAAAGTAAGTATATGTTATATATATTTTTTTGCCCTTGTATTAAAATTTATCTTTGTCACATCATGATTTTTTTATTTAATTTATTAGCAATGTATATTCTATTATTAAAAATTATTATATAAACAAAAATTTGCCTATATACCACAAAGTAAGAGAAGTACAGTTCACCATATCTGTACGTGCACATTAATTAAATAAGTGAAAGCTTAAGCAAAATGCTCAATATACATCTTGATTAATTTGGATGGAAGCAAAAAACAAAGAAAATTGAATTTTTGCATTGGCTTAAAAGGAGATGAATAGGAGTTGGGTTACTTAACATTTCTAATCACTTTCACTCCAGTTATTGACAGCCTCCATCACCGCCTGTTTCACCATTTGAGCATCTATACTATCAGCTTCTCCTTGATACTGCAAATTACAAAGATCTTTTTTTTTTATTTGTAGTGTAAGAATATACAAATTTACTTTGTGAAGAATACAAATTAATGTACTAATTAAGCAGCTCGTTTGTCATGCAATTCCAAAATTTTTGATTATATGCCAAACCATATTTCCAATGATGGCTGTCCACTCATCAATTTATATATGTTGTGATAACTTTTTTTTTAAGAATAAACCACATGTATCGTCATCTGTATTTTGGTGTGAGATTAATTTTACTTGTTAATTAGAATTAAGACCCTTCGATTCTCTCTCGTAATGTGTTTAATAAGATTCAAATCTAAAAATTCTTTTCAACAAACGTCCATTAACTTTTTTTTTTTTAGCGTAACTGTGTAAGTGTTAATTTGCAAATTTCAAGAGGATGAAATATGTTTAATTTATTGCAATTAAAAAAAAAACCCATGTTGTGAGGGACAATGGGCAAAAAGTTGCATCCATTTGATATTGAAAATATAATTAATTAACATCTACAAAAATAAAATAAAATGAAAGAAAACGAAAGAAAATATAAATAGCTAGCTTACATCTCCTCCGACAGCTTCAAGTTGAAATTTGTCTTCACAGGAAACCCTAGCATCGAGGACATCAAGGCCCAGTTCTTCAAAGGCCTCCAGAATGGAAACAAGTAAACCAGGACAATTCTTTTCTGAAAACACGTTGATTAGGAAACCCTTTTCTAGGGTTTCCACTCTAACTTGCTGCAATGTCGAATAAAACCAATATAATTAAAATTTATCAGAAGATATTAATTAAATGATTAAAAACAAATTTAATTGCAATTCACCACAGGTAATTGATTTTGACTAGTTCCAATAGTTTCTTGATTCAGCCTTTCCACTTTTTCCTTCAATTCTTGTATATACTGTGAAGCATCTACTAGAATGGAAGTTTTACTTACCTGTCCAGAAATGGAACAAACATATATGGGATAAAAATTTTAATGGAAACTTCCATGATCATCATCACAAATAAGAATTAATACTTAATCTATATTAAGAAGAAAACAGAAAATGATATTAATAGATTGGTAGATTTCTTGATAAAAAAAAAAAGATTAATAGATTTATGAATTTACTGCAGTAGAATTGGAAACAATATCACGGAGCTTTTGCAGCTTCTCATAAAGAGCTGCCTTCTTTCTCCGAGAAGACATAATATTTTCTGCCTCTTTATCTTTCTCACCTGCTTTGATTTTTCAGCACAAAGCTTATATATATATATATATATATATATATATATATATATATATATAGAAAGAAAGAGAGAGAGAGAGAGGATAATGACCATTGCAGAGAGTGCAGCCTATATGATTTTCCTTGTTTTTTTCCAGCTGCATGCTTCCCCACACCAGTTTATCATTCTTGTTTATAAATTTACCTTATTAACCTTTAATTTTCCTTTTATACACACACACACACATATATATATATATATTTTACTTTTATTTTATTAACCTTTATATTTCTGGGACTAGTTCAGAAATGTTGTTTCTTAATTTCTTTCTATCACAATAATGCAATGAAAGGTCAACCTTTACCATCACCAAAATAACACTGCAATTTTTTTTTCTCGGTCACCAAAACAAATCATCATTTGATCTATGAAAATTAATTGATTTTTTGATCTCCAATAATAGCGACTCTGTATATATTCCAATATTAATTAAGTTTTTATTTTTATCAATTACAAAGTTTGAGGGAGGGGACAATAGAAATCGAACCTAAATTGCTTGAATGGCTTCTATATAATCTTCAACTAACTAAGACAAATGTGATTCCCTAAGTTTTTATATACTTCTCAATCTTCAATTTTCATCATTTAAAATTATACATAATGACTTGAAAAAGAAAAAAGAAAAATAAACAATGGTGCAGACCTAATTAAATAGAGTTAAACATGCAGGAAGTTATAATGACTATATCTTTTTTTTAAACGATATATATTCTTAGTCTATATTTCAACGAGTTGAAACTAATTCTACTCATATCGAGTACGACTCCGAATGGTAGTAGGATAGGACCTCGAATGGCAGCAAAGTACTGCCACAAAAATTTTAAAATAGTTACATACTCATAATTCGAATTTCTTCTAGATGAGTTGGAAGAGTTATGTACCAACTCATCTATAAATATAAAATCTTTCATTATTGGATTTTTTTTCCTTAAATAGAATCCACGAAAAAATTTTTGATGAAAAATAATAAACACTATACATATATTTATCCGTTTCAAAAATCTTTAATGAATCGATCATGTCTTTTTTTTAGATTAACGGGCATAATGCATGTAATCTTATAAATTAGATTTAATAATTATGATCGATTAATGTTTCAAAATAATTGTTTTAGAATTAATTAATATTATAAACTTTATCACTTTTCATATAATCCTACAATTATGAATGTTATTTGATCCCTTAATCATCAGTCCTTTACGGAGCGGTTTACAGATAAATTATTTTTCAAATAAAATATAATAGATTGTAATTCTAGCTAATGGAATAAAAAAAAAAACAGAAGGAGACTGAAAAGGAGAGTGGCGGCAATTTGGAATTTGGATTGAAGAGACAAATGAATGATGAGAGCGAGATCAAGAAATTACGAATAAAAAGAATAAACTATATGCAGCCTCTCCATAAACCATATGGCTTAAATCATGTAGTCTTTTTAATTTGTTAGTTTTTTTTTTTCTTCATAGGCTTTTTATTTTAGTTGTCATTTGAATACCATTTTTAGATTATATTATTACTTCGACATTTTGAAAAAATAAGATAATTAGTCATAATTTACTGTTACGACATAATATCCAGTAATTTATATTCTAATTATTATATTAGTAAATTGTATTATTTTTAAAATTTTTTAAAATAATAATATAATCTAAAAATAATATTTAGTAGATACGTATGATAAAAATCAATCAAAAAAACAACCTTAAAAAAAGAGACAAATTAGAGCGACTGTATATGATTTATATCAAAAGAAAATTTTGGCCCCGTGAGAAGTGTTTGGATGGATTGACATTTGACAGCTAAATATGGGTGTTTAATTTATTTGACGTTTCTTTCTTTGACGTTTCCCTTCTCTGCTCTGGATGCCTTAGGCTTTCCCTTTCCCCCTCTCCTATCACGAGCAGATTCCTCTCTCTCCTTCTCACGTGACCCCTCTTCTTCTCTTCTTCCAAAAAAATGGGCTTTATATTATTATATATTACATATTCACTCTTATTTTGCTACACATTCTCTCATTTAGTCTTTTTTGGGATGACAATTCAATATGGATCTATGGATTTCCATCCCGTATTGATCTGCATGAGATAAATTTTTTTATTTTTTACCGAAGTCGGAGCAAATTATAGAAAAATCTGAGATGATATTTAACAGAAATGAGATGAAAATGTTATTTGTATACCCTGCCTGTATCTCACCCCGGCATATATATATATTTTGTTGTTAGATATTATAAATTGTATTTATATTTTTTTAATAAGTTATATATTTGAAATATATGATCGAAATTATTAAATTAATACATATAATAATTACAGAAATCATTTTAGACTAATAGTAAATATCTTGATGAATACAATTTCATCGGTATATATAATTGCATTCATATGGAGTACAGCTACCTTTTATCTTTTTTAATTATTTTAGTTTTAAAAATGATATAGACAATATAGTTTAAATTTTTAAATATAGTGGTTATAATAGTTCGGTATTTTTTTATAATAGATATTACTTTTGCTAGTTATTTATGGAACATTAAAAAATTAAAATATTGAATCTTTTATAATTTTTTTATTTTATTTTATATTTATTTTGATGTGAATTAAATTAATAATTTAAATAGACATATCAAATATAATTAAATTTAAAAATATAGCAGGACTATCCAATTCCGTTTAAAATAAAGATAAAAATTAATATTATTTTTTCGTAGAGATATAAGACATGAATAAGTTTATAAATTTATAAACAAAAACGGAGATTCAGAAAGTAAAATCCATCCCGTCCCGTCGCACTCCTAGTCTTTCTTTCCTTTTCCTTTTTTCAATTAGTCGGACAAAAATTTTACGCACAAAATCCAATTAGAAAAGTAAATGAAACAAAAGCATTGAAGATATAATAAAAATAAAATGATATATATATAGATTTTTTTAAAGATGTCAAATTTATTAAACTATCCCTAAAACTGATAGACTTTAATTTAATAATATTATTCTACTAAGTAGACCTGAAAAATTTCAATTTAATCACTTGTACATACATATATCATGCATCTCGCAATTAATGCAAATTAATTATCTTCTTCTTCTAATTTCTTTATATTATCATACTATTAGATATTCATTCCTACGCACTCTTTTTTCTTTCTTTTTCTTATTTAATTAGTTATGAGGGCTTTTACGGTGCTATTGTACCTATGGAATTGGTCATTAGGAAGGCTTACGTGCTATACACTGTATTTAAAACTATTAAATTTTTAATTTTTAATTCAAATAGTTAATCAGCAACAGTTAAAATTGAAAATTAAAATTTTACGATTCTAAATGGCAAGTGCACCACAAAATTAATCATTAGTTATATATTGTTTTTCATCACAAATTAAATATTGATCAATTCTATGATATATCCAGTGTAAATTCTATGATAATTAATATCATGTGAATTGGTGGGTACGTTGTGATTTGTTTGTATAGAATGGGAGATATTATTGGCTCAATTCTCTTGTGAATCTCTGTGAATATGAGTTGTAGGGATTGTAAAAGTTAGAAAAATTTTGTGTACTATAAATATTTTAACACACTTTTGTACTACAGCTGCCGCTACATAGGGTTCCTTTGTTTCATTAACACACTAGCCTTGGCCATGCTTGGCTAGTGCTCCATGGCATTGTTATTCATACATTGACCTCAAACAATACACTGCCAGCAATTAATGATTTGCATTGCCACTAATTGTGAGATGCATAATTTATCTACCTACTGTTGGCTGCCAGTGAAAGTATTATTTTATTTAAATTGAGGGGAATTATGGGTTT
This sequence comes from Balakata baccata, assembly GCA_949630135.1. NCBI lineage: Eukaryota > Viridiplantae > Streptophyta > Magnoliopsida > Malpighiales > Euphorbiaceae > Balakata > Balakata baccata. The sequence goes on from CATIWF010210898.1 coordinate 55,736, forward strand.
GGTCAAAATTATAGATTTCAAAAATTTTAATTTTACCGAAACATGCATTCAAATATTGCATGACATGAAAATACACTTTTCATGTTAACTTTAAGCATTTATCTATAACTTTTAACAAAACAAAATTTGTAACCTTTATGGATAAAAATCATTTTGTCAAGATCATCCCATGATTTAAATAATAAAATGGAAAAATAAAAGGATTTAGACAAACCTTTTATTTATGAGATCACCAAAGTGCAAATCAAACAAAAAGATCAAAAGTTTTGTTTGCGTTGATGAAACTCCTTTTGCTAGTCCCAGATATATGATCACAAGTTGTTCCTTTTGGCAAGATTTTTTGCTACTAACTCTTTAGAAGTTTTTTCTCAATATTTTTCTTTCAATGCTCATATCATATGAGAAAAAATTTTTTTAAAAACAAAATCAAATTTTGCGCGAGAGATAACCTTAGAACCAGACGAAGGAGGATTAGTTAATTCACAGAAAAAGATAATGAAGCATAAGAGGGTAATTAGGCAAAAAAAATGGCCAACTTTTGGCCAACCCGCAGATAGCCAAATTCAACCTCATTAATTGAGGTGCTTTTGTTGTCTTTTTGGTCTTCTGGCCCTTTTTCTTCTAATCTTAGAATTGCTTAATCACTATTCTGGTTCTCAACAATATTCGTCTGGTAAAAATCTCTCTCGAACAAAATTTGTTTTGTTCTTAAAAAATTTTCTTTCTCTCATATAGTATGAGCATTGAAAGAAAAATATTGAGAAAAAGCTCCTAAAGTGTTAGTAGCTAAGATTTGCCAGAAGGAGAAAATATTTATGATCATACATCTGGAACTAGCAAAAGGAGATTCATCAACGCAAACAAAGCTTTTGGTCTTTTTGCTTCATTTGCACCTTGGTGATCTCAGCAATAAAAGGTTTGGCTGAATCCTTTTATTTTTCCATTTTGTTCTTTAAATCATGGGATGATCTTGGTAAAATAGATTTTATCCATAAAAGTTAACAAAATATGTTTTGTTAAAAGTTATGGATAAATGCTCGAGATTAACATGAAAAGTGTATTTTCATGTCATACAATATTTGATTGTATGTTTCGGTAAAATTAAAAATTTTTGAAATCTATAATTTTGACCGAGACCGAGAGCTCCCCTCAATCCAAAGAAAAATAAACGCTTCCGCTGCTAGCCAACAAAAACTATGTACCTCTGCAACATTCTTAGGAGCTTCCCAATTTACTATGGTCTCTATTTTCTTTGGATCTACATCTATGCCTCTGCCTGATACCACATGTCCAAGGAATATCATATGATCTAACCAGAATTCACATTTACTCTATTTAGCATATAACTGTTTCTCCCTCAAAGTTTGCAGCACAATCCTTAAATGTTGTTCATGTTTCCCTTTATCTTTGGAATACACTAGTATGTCGTCAATAAATACTATGACAAATTTATCCAAATATGGTTGAAACACTTTATTCATCAGTGCAATAAATGCAGCTAGAGCATTAGTCAACCCAAATGGCATGACTAAGAATTCATAGTGTCCATACTTGGTTCGAAAAGCAGTCTTTAGAACATCTACCCCTGCTACCCCTAGTTGATAATAGCCTGACTTCAAGTCAATTTTGGAAAATACTTGAGCTCCCTGCAACTGGTCAAACAAATCATATATTCTAGGCAGTGGTATTTGTTCTTAACTGTCATTTTATTCAGCTATCTCTAGTCGATGCATAATCTCATGGTACCATCTTTCTTTTTAACAAAAAGCACTGGTGCTCCCTAAGGTGAAACACTAGGTCTAATATACCCCTTGTCAAGTAATTCCTGTAATTGGGTCTTTAATTCTTTCAACTCAACTGGAGCCATTTTGTAGGGTGGTACTGATATTGGTGCTGCCCTTGGTACTAAATCAGTAGTGAATTCTATCTCTCTAGCAGGTGTTAATCCAGGTAGATCATCTGGAACTATTGGTATATTTTCAAGTGAACTAGTTCTGGTGTCAGTCATATGTGCTAAATATGCCTCACATCCACCCTTGATCATTCTAAATGCCTTTATAGCAGATACTAAACATGCAGGTACAAGTTTTCTTTCACCCAGAAACACAACTCTCGGCTGATCTGGAGACTCTAAAATTACTTCCTTAGTGAAACAATTCATTATTGCATGCTGATTTGATTTTATTGCCACTGTATGAATTTGATGTGATACAACTTTCATGTTTTGAGCTTCCTTAAATACCGATTGTATCATATAGAAACATAATTAAAACAGAAAGTGATTCTGCTAGGTTCCTCAATGGAACTAGTTCCAGTCCGATGCCCATATCTTTTTACAGACACCAAATCAGGAAACACCATTTATATAACCTTAAACCTAAGACATAAATCTACAAGTTTGGTGTTTTGTGCTTCTTCAGAATCAGCTTTTAACATAAAGAAAATGGGACCCTAAGTTTCTGCCATCAAAATAGAATTCAAGCAGCCTACCTGTGGAAATCATGTAATTTGGACCTCCTAAATCATATTCTATTAATCATAAATTAAAATTAGCAATTTATGGTGACAACTAACCTTTAGATGGTTCTTTTCCTTGGTCTTGTTGCTGGAGAAATTTGAGAGAAAGAAGGGAATGAAGATGGACACAATTGTGGCTGAAAACAAAGAAGACGCAGCCTTTTGTTTGTTTCAACCGACTTTGACATTTTGCTTTTTTTTTTAACTTTTCTGATATTTATAAATAATTTTAAATAATAATTAATTAATTAAATTAATTAATTATTATTATTATTATTTTCTGTACATATTTACATGTACCTAGTGCCAAAAATACTATCTAGTCAAATTGTCTACTTTAATTAATTTCACTATGTCAAATTTCATTTATTTTAAATTTAATCATTTTATTTAATTTTATTTTCAATATCTTGTGTCCTTATTTAAATTATAACTAGACACCTAGGACTTGGTCCTATTACGATAAACCGACCCGTGTCAAGTCTATCTAGTGAATACGTTCACGCCAAAATCCCTATGTATGCATGTGTTTCATGTGAAAGACATTTATAAAATGAATATGTCCAAATGAAATACATGTATGGATGGTCGAGGATGTTACAAAATTATCCCTAGTCATAGAATTAATAAGATGAGACATTATTAATCCAGATAAACTAGCACATGTTATACTCATTGATTTGATTAAGCAGTAGATCTCATAGTCTGTGAGCATGAGATGTTCAGAGTTAATATGTGGATGCTTGCTAAGAGTAGTCAAGTACATTGGATGACCTGCAATGAGATAATCATATGGATTATCTAATCAAATGTCAATGATAGTCTCATTATAGCAATGGTGCAAATATCCTTAGACTTGAGGTACTCAAGGATATCTTGGATACTAATTCTGTACTTTGACTTCATTCCTTGTTACCTTATAGAGATCGCTCATAGGGTGGTGATTAGGTACAGTTTGAGGTATTCGAAGGTAATTGGGTAGCTAACAAAAGTATCACCACTCTTATTAAAAGGAGTGTATACCCATGACCTCTTATCGGGATCATTACTCAGGAATCTCTGGCTAGAGTGGAAATGTCTTGAAGATGGTCTTCAATAACATGTCTAATTGAGTAATGAGTCTCGGTGATAAGATCTAACATCACTTAGGCTACGTGTGATGTAGTCAATCTAACAGGAGTTGACACATAGCCCATGATCTGAACCAATTGGGGTATAAGATGGTGAAAAGATGAATTGCATAGTCATTGTCTATGGAAGATTTGTAGTCAAACCACTGACTTTTTGATCAATTGGGGGTCATGATGTGTTGCTAGACACCGCTCATGACTTGGCCAAATTAATATTTGATTTGGGTGGTCAACATAATTGGAAACCTAATGGGTCACATGCTTTGAAGGTGCGAAGAACATATAATTTGGTCTTGGATGGGATCCATGTTAGAGATATGCCCAAAAGCCAATCACCTCTAACACTTAGTGTATACATTCATAAAGGCATTCTTTCATTATATTAGCATTCATTTGCATATGAATATATATAGATCTTAAACTAATTAATGAAAGTCTATGATAAGAAACATAGCATGAATTAAATCATGATGGGATTATGATAATAAGATTCCTATCATGTGTAATTATGTTAGTATCTAAATTATCCCTAGTCATAGGATCAACAAGATGGGACATTGTTGATCCGGATAAACTAGCACATGTTATACTCCTTGATTGGATTAAGTCGTAGATTTCATAAGCTGTGAATATGAGATGTTTAAAGTTAACATATGAATGCTTGCTAAGAGTAGTTAAGTACATTAGATGACCTGTTATGAGACAATAATATGGATTATCTATTCAAATGTCAATGATAGTCTTATCATAGCAATAAGACAAGTATCCTTAGACTTGAGGTACTCAAAGATATCTTTGATACTGATTATGTGCTTTGACTCCATTCCTTGTTGCCTTATAGAGGTCTCTCATAGGGTGGTGATTGAATACAGCTTGAGGTATTTGAAGGTAATTAGGTAGCCAAAAGAGGATTCATCACTCCTGATAGAGAGAGAGTACACCCACAGCCTCTTGTCGAGATCATTACTTGGTGAAAGGACGAATTGCACACATTATTGTCTATGGAAAGGTTCGTAGTCAAACCACTAACTTTCCAGTCAATTGGGCATCATGATGTGTTGCTAGATACCGCTCATGACTTGGTTAAATTATTTGATAATTTAAGTGGCCAACATAACCGAAAATCTAATGTGTCACATACATTAGAGATGTAAAGAATGAGTAAAATGGCTTTGGATAAGATCCAAAATATGAAAAAAAATTATTTCAAGTTAGTTCGCAATAATATGGTGAGGAAAAATCGATCGGGAGAGTTGACAGGCCCGTTGGCCTGGCTAGCTTGCTGATTGGCCTACCAGGCCCAGTGGCCCAGGCAAGTGCCTATTCCCCTATAAATTGGCCAAATTACTATTCATGTCTCTTCACTTTCTCCTCTCTTTAATTTTGATCTAGTTTTCTGATTCTTTTTTAGATCTAAAAGACTCGAAAAGATAGAAAATAAACAAGAAATAATTTTTGGGAGAAGAAAAATTTTGGGAGACAGCAAGAAAATTAAAGAGTTTAATTTTCCTCTCAAATGAACAAACACCATTGCTAGCACTTTGATGTGTGTTCAAGTCATCCCCCTAGAGGTTTTATCTTCTCATGTTTGCATGGATATTGTTAGAGACAATCCAAGATTGTATTATTGTCGTTTGCTACAACTCGTAGCAAACCACAACAATGTGAGAAGATGAAGAAAAATTAAGAAATTATAAAGGTATAATTTCTGAATTTTTTTTGTTAAATTAGCATTAATTGGCACAAGTAGAATCCTTTGAATCGGGTTTTGAAATATTTTATTTTCTGCTGCGTAATATGTATATGATACATGCTCAAAACCCATCGTTGGAATCAGAGCCACCTTGGCCCATTAAAATTAATTTTAATTTAAGGTGCAATTGGATTCCATGGTTTTGATGATTTTGAATCTTTTAATTTGTAAAATTGAAATTAATTTGTAAAATTTGTTTTATATACTTTTCTTTCTATGATCTGATAATGAGATGATTATATTAATTGAAAAATGGTTTGAATATGATTGAAATAATTAATTTCGAGTTTATTACAAAATTATTGAAAATTGAATAGTTGATGAACATGTGATGTTATTTAGCTTAATTATTAGGGCTGTTCATTTTTTTTTTGTAATTTTATTATGGAAAAATTATTTAGATATATTGAGAATGTGTTTAAGCCTCTAAAAGTGTCCAATAATTAATTAAAAATTGTTTTAATTAATTTTTCAAACAAATATAGAAATATGACTGTTTTAGGTACTTGGCGGGACTGTTTTGTTTTATTTTTTTGTATGTGAATATTTCATTTCTAGCACCTTGAAATATTTTTTATTAATTAAAAATATGTTATTTTGATGTTAGATGTATGCAAAAATTAATTTGCTCGAATTTAAATTTCCAAATTAATTCTAAACGGAAAATGAGTTATTTTGAGCGTCTTATGTGTTGGTTCGTTTGTCTTAATAATTTTGGCTTGTGCCAAAATTATTTTGATGGATTTGAGTTGACCTAAAGATACTTAGAATGATGACTTGAAATTCCGAAAATTTTAAAAATTAAATTTGAATTAATTTAGGCTGAGCAAATGGCATATCTAGTATGACTAGAAAGTGACATATACGTTAAAATTAAATTATTTAATTTTTGACATCATAATAATTTGATTGTAAGGTGAATCAATTATGAATTAATTTTGAAAATATGAAATTTAATTTAATTTGACTAATTATTAAATTCCACATTAAAATCACATACAAAATTAAATTGACCGAAACAACAAAAGAAGGCAATTTCAGTTCAAGTGTTAAATCGATTTTCAATTTTGTAATCCAAAATCATCACTACCTATTTTATTTTAATTTTATGCATTAGAGAATGTATGCTAGGGTGTATGGAAAGGCGTGATGGATGATTATGGACTTAGGCCCAATGTAATTAAGCATGCATGAATTTTGTTTTATGGTAAATGAGGTTTGCGTGTCCCTATCTATCTCTTCTTTCTTATATATTTCTTTTCTCATCTTACTCCTCTCAAATGTAAATTGAGATTTTCTATTTTTGAAATATGTAATTAGATTATATAGGATTAGCATAGAATGGAGATGCAAGGGAGCAAGAAGCAAAGGAGATGGTGCTATAAACAAGAAGACTTAGAAGTAGGAATTTGATTTCTATTTTTGGGTTGTAATTCATGCATATACCTAGGTAAGACCTAGTCAATCTCTTTATGGCTCAAGAGATTGATTTAGTATGTTCATAATCATGTCATATAGTTAATGTAACTATCTTTATATATCCATGTGATGAATGTATGATATATAAAAGCATGCAGTAATAACATGATGAGACTAAATTAACAAAATCCCTCGCTAAACGAACAATTATGTCTTACACCTTCCATTAATGTGGGGAGAACCAGCGTTCTTCTAAAGTTAGAGTTGTTGAGTTGCCTCAAGCTCACTCTATACGAATATGTTCAAACTATTGAAATTAGATTTCATGATTAATGGGTTAGACTTAACCAAAACCATTGATTTGTTGGATTTGCGCCAAGGTCAATGTGTATTGGAGGCGAAGTTGGGTAAGTGTACATGAGATGTGCACATATCAAGAGTTGATAGCCCAATGT
>CATIWF010210943.1:0-12464 GCA_949630135.1 Balakata baccata
GAAAAAAATTGTCACATGAATATATAAACAAAAACGATGTTATTTTGCACATCAAATTACTCTTCCCACTTAAACTAAATCAATACCTAAATTAAATCAATACCATTTGACTAAAAGAGAGTCAAACTATATTATAACCAAATCTATTGTGGGAAAGTAGCGATTATGATAAGAAGATTTATAGATCTATTTCAACAAACATAGTTTTTAAAATGATACTATTTTGGTTTTTATATCCATGTAACAATTTTTTCCATATCAGTTCCATTTTGTTTTTCATATCATTATTTTATATTTTTAATGTTTTTTCATATTGTCGCCATGTAGGCTCGAAATAAAAAACAATTCATCTCAAATCTATTGTGAGAAAGTAGCGATTATGAGAAGAAGATTTATAAATCTATTTCAACAAACATGGTTTTCAAAATGATACCATTTTTGTTTTTATATCCATGTAACAATTTTTTCTATATCAGTTCCATTTTGTTTTTCATGTCATTATTTTATATTTTTAATGCTTTTTCATATTATCGTCATGTAGGCTCAAAGTAAAATACAGTCCATCCGAGACAATATTTGTTACAAAATTTAAAATACATATAATTAAATTTAAATTTTTAAAAAATTGACTATAACTGAAATAAAGTATAAAGTTCATGATTTGTTTTTGTAATTTAGCCTATTTCGTATTGTTGAACTTTACATTAGAATTTCTTGCCAAACTAATTTTTATATGAATAGGAAGTAGAAGTTAATTTCATCTATGGTCATTGAATTTTGCTTTTATTGTTGTAAAATCATACAAAAAAAATTTCGTCCCAAAAAATTCACTGAACTATATTTTCATTTCACTAAAGTCATTTTAGACCAATTTCCGGTAATACTTCAGCTGTTTCGTCAGATTTCTGATGACACGTTTATCAAACTTCTGTAACACATCAATTTTCCAGTTATCTAAACTGAAAAATTGGCTGGAAGTAAGTTTAATGAAATAAAAATATAGTTAAGTGACTTTTTTGTAACACAAAATTTTATAATTTTACGAGTAAAGACAAATAAAAATAAAGGCAAATAACATTTTGCGGGGTTGCATCTTTCATGTTTTGGATACTGAGCCAGCCCCTGAACTTATATTTTATCGCATTGAGCTCCTAAATAATAAATATATTTTTATCAAATTCTTATGGACAATTTAAAAAAAAAAATCGTGCACTTTCACTTTTATGTTAAAAATAATTATATTTTTTATTTATATATTAATTTTTTATCCAATAAGAGAGATTTAATTTGACTTAATAGTAATGTAATTAGTGCTTCTTACATATATTTATACGTATATATAGATAATAAAAATAGGAGTGAAGGTCTAAAAACGCTGCAGAAAGTGATTTATGTTAAACAAAATGAATATTTTCTTCATGCAAAAGTTATATTTACTAAGTTGCTTTTGTTTAAAAAAAAAAATCTGATCTAATGTTTTATTTGTTCAGGTACAATCTTCAAAACAGTGAGATCACGGAAAAAGAAAATGCAAAATTAGAATTATTTTTGTCACTATACAAAAATATGAATAAAATCATTTTGTCACTATAATCACGATTACAAATGAATCTATCGCACTCATTCATTGCAAATTTTGACAAATTTTATTTCATCATATAAGATTTGACAATTTAATTAAATAAGTTTCCTCACAAAATAAACTTTTGTTAGAAAGTTTGAATAATTGTGACAAAACATTACAAGTTGGGACGAAAGTAGTTCTTTTTTTTTTTTTAGAAAAATATTTTGTCACAAAAACTAAGATTTGGTGACCAAATACTGATTGTGACAATAAATCTTAGCTATATTTGGATTGAAAGATTTTAAACGATAAATTTTAAATAATATATATATTTATGTTAAATTTATCGTTTGACTACTTAAAAATGTCAAAATCCATAAATTTTGTAAAATATTTTATCTACCAAAATCATTCATTTCTTAAGGATTTAATTTCCCACCTATTAGGTAGAAAAAAAATAAAATCTATAGATTTTGATCAATAAGTGATTGTTGTCAGATATTTTATTTCAAAATTATCTCTAATAAATTAATAATATTCCAAAACCTTCTTAATCATAAAAAAATAAAAAATATTTTTCTTTTAATTATTATTATTATTATTATTATTATTATTTTGCATAACATAGTGCTAATATACATTAAATTATTAATAAAAAATATTTTTTTAGCAAAGTAATTAAATATTATAACGTATAATAACTTTTATTTTTTTTTATTTTTCAACTCTTAAAATAACCAAATTTATTTTTAAAATTTTTAAGTATATAGTGGAATTAATTGTATAAGCTTAATTAATAATAAATTATCAATATTCAATAGTGTAAAATTGGAAATTATTTGTTAAATCTATGGATTGTGATCATTGAACCAAATATAAGTGTAAGAGTAATTATATTATCAATCCATATATTTTATTGTCAAACTAAACGATAAAATTATTAGAATTTATAGATTTCACAATACATAAATTTAAAATTTATAAATTTTATAAAATTCATGAATTTTAAAATTATTCGATCCAAACAGAGCATTTATAGTTTTTTTGTCAAGGTATACTTATTAAGACAAGTTTATTGATCATTGTTAATGACAGATAATTAGTCACAAGTAATTTATTATGATAAATAAAACACTTATTATGATAAATTAGTTTGTTATAATAGGAATGATAAGGACAGTTTCCTATTTTCTAAAAATCTCCTTATTCTCTCTTCTCATCCCAACCAACTATAAATTGAATGTGTTTTTTTTTTTTGAAAAAAAAATTATTGATTTAAATTAGTAATACATCAATAGAAACACATATAAATTCGCTAAAAATCATATAAAGAAAAACAGTAAAAAAATTTACCGTATCCAAGTTAATAGTATGATAAATCGGCTTAATATCTATAAATTTGATGATATTATAGTGAATAAAATATCTATGATTTCAATTCTACATTATACTGATGGTCATAATCTGATTTGTTATCTATGTAAGATTGAATATATTTTATATATCTAAATTGCTCACACAAAAGTAAAGTGCCGCAATAAGATGACAGAGAACTAAACATCGTAATAAGACAATGGAAAACAAAAAGGTGTAACAAGATGATAAAATTACTAAAAACAAAATAAACAAATTAAAAATCTAAATATATATGAAATAACTATTTATTTTGGAATTAAATTAATAAAAAGATGTGTAAATAATCGATTTTAGGCTAATAGTAATAAAAAATCACTCTTGCTTAACGAAAATGAATAACTATAAAAATGAAAAATGTCCTCAACATTGTAGTATGCCTAAACTATTGTAGTGACAAAAAAGGAAAACAATCATTATTAATGATCCAGTAATATTCAGTTTACATAAACATCTATCCTTTGCAGCCAACAGGCAACAGCCAATCCTATTTATCTTTACGTTTATATTTAAACAACACTGCACAAAACAGAAATATAAAATAAAACGAAAATATAAAAATAAATAAAAAGAAAATGTGAAAATGGTGAATCCAAAACACCATTATTAAATATTAATTAGAATGAGTAAATGTGCAAATTAGTCCCTAAATTATACTTAATGGAGCAAGTTGCCCATTAACTTTGAGTCAGTATAAATAAACCATCGGACTTTAAATTCGGTGCAATTAGACCTCTTAAACCGGAATTATGAGCCAATTCGGTTTAGTAATAGATGACTCATTCCATAATGTATAGTTAAATGGCTAATTTGCACTGAATTCAAAATTTAAGAGTTTATTTGTACTGAATCAAAATTGAAGAGGTGAATCACCCCGTAGGATATAGTTTAAAAGCTAATATACACACGTTTGGCCGATTAGAATTAATGTTAATGAAAATTAATTACTCTTTCTTTTTAGTAGACCGATATTTCTTCTGCAATTGTTCAAAAAGGGCTCCATCATAAACAGCTCTAACTGTGTCTTTATGCAGCAAACCATCCTTGTCCTTGCAGACATTATATAGAAATTTCCATTCTGCCCAGCTTGCAAACCTGCATTCATAATTTCCAACATTTTTCGTTTTCAAATTTTTCAAGGATAACTAAGGAATTAATTAATTTCCTTCAAATTTTAATTTTAAAAAGGAAGAAAAAGAAACCAACCATCCTCCATAATTTTTAGGTTGTCTGTTTGCCTTTAGCATTCCCATGAGTTCATATGATGTTAGAGCATTTGGATGTGAATGTGACTGCTTGCAGATAATTTCTTCAAATTTCTCTGACACAAACCTACAAAATTATCAACATTTATATTTCAATTTTATCATCTTTTTTGTGTAAACCACATTTATCGAATATCATCATCCATTTTACAATTCGAAACTAATCATATTCGAGTTTAATTATAGTTAAGGCTCCTTACCGTTTCCTAAAAGATATATTATATCATCTTTATTTATACATAGTTATGAGCCAAAGAGTAAAATTATATTAGGTTTATTGTGCAAACATGGCGGGATGTGTTTATATTAATTAGTGGAAGAATTTATTCACCAACTCAGTCTAAGCAAGAAATAATAAATAAAACTTTAGTTTAATGATTTTGTGACCAAAATTATTAAATCTTGAATTGAAATATTAGTTAAATAATAATAATAAGATAAAAACTTGAAAGGAAAAAAAAATGATTCTTTTAGGGTTTTAGCTGTTAAGTTTTTTATGGCAAGAAATAAAGAAAGAATAAAAATGAGTGTAGAAGAATACAATATATACCTTCCTTGAGAGTCAAATACACCAGAATCGCTGCCATGTTTGCTTCTGTGAATGTTCTTAATCTCAATAGGGAATAACAGAGAAGGGAACTTTTCCTGCATTTGCAAATCAACAAATCCTTACATATATATATATATAAACAGAAATTATCCCTTCTTTTATAAACTATTATGCAATTATTAATAAGATTTTATGATAAAAAATATTTGAAAATTTAACTTTAAAAATATAATAACACGTGCACTCATTGAGCTTACGTTTTTTATTCTTGGAAATTGTTTTATTTGTTTTCTTATTAAGCAAATTTTTTATATCCTATTAATTAAGCACATGACCTTTTAATTTCAGATTTTTACTTTTTATTTTAAAATGAGATTCTTAAGGAATATTGAGCTTTTAAATTTCAATTTATTTCGCTGTCTCTAAACTTTTAATCTCATTTTAAACGCTCAATATTCCTAATAATAACTTGAAATGACATTGTTTTGAAATCTAAAATTTTTACACTTTACACACCGAATTGAAATCTATAATAAAATTAAATATATTTATAAAAATAAAAGATATTTTTATTACAAATTAAATTAAATAATTATAAATTGATTAATAACCGCAATGTATGGATTTAATAATTAATTTTCAATTTTATCCTTTATTAAATATTGATAATTTATCATTGATTAAACATATATAATAATTTCACTATATATTTAAAAATTTAAAAATTTAAAAATTTAAATTGGTTATTTCAAGAATTAAAAAATAAATAAATAAAATTATTATATATTATAATTTTTAATTACATGGCTAAAAAGTATTTTTTATTATTAATTTAATACATATTAACACTATATAGCAAAATAATAATAATAATAATAACAATAATAATAATAATAATAATAATAAAGCAATTAGTTGAAACTAAAAGAAAAATAATTTTTACTTTTTTAGAATTGAAGATAATTTTAGAACATTATTAATTTATTAGAAACAATTTTGGAAAATAAATTGGCAACAATTTTTCATTAATCAAAATTCATAAATTTTGAACTTTCCCGCTTAAAAAGTGGAAAATCAAATCCTTCGAAGGTAGACGATGGATTTAACAAATAGATTGTTTTAAATTTTTCAAACAATGAATTTAACAGAAATCTATAGATTGTTTTAAATCTCTCATTTGAAATTCTTCAATCCAAACATAGTCTATGATTATTTTATGATAAAATTATATATTTATCATGATAATGTAGTGTACTAACCTTCAAAAAGCTAAGAATGATTAGGGAAAAATGTTTTCACAGCCGTTTGATGAGCATCCTAGACTACATGCATGTTCAAATTAATTTTATCTATAATTATTAAATTTTGCTTTTATTACAGAAAAATCATAAATCATTTTTTCATTCAAAAAAATCACTGAACTATATTTCGTTTCACTAAAATCTCTCCAGACTAATTTCGGGTGATATGTCAACTGTCAGGTCAGATTTCTGGTGACATGTCAACTTCCATGTTAGACTACCGGTGATATGTTAGCTACCATATCAGCTTTCCGGTTACCTAAATCAGAAAATTGGCTGGATAAAAGTGACTTTCGTGAAATAAAAACATAATTGAATGACGTTTTTATGACAAAAAAAAATTGTAATTTCACTGCAATAAAAGTAAAATTCAGTAACCGTAAATGAAATTAACAAATGCATATTCTAACTGTATAAGCATCAGAATCAAATTAAGTTGTATCATATAGATACACATGAATGAATGTACGAATGAAGACAAGACATGCAAATGGATCATAAGAACATATAAGAAAAAGGGGCTCATTTACAGGTAAGCATTGACACAAAATATATCATATAATTAAAGCGTTTAACAATACATTAAATTCTAATTTATTTTGCTACCATGTCATGGAACCAAGGTCATCTATCTCATACACATGATTATATGTCGAATACCGACCTCTGGAGGATTTAAAGTGTATATCTATTTACATTTTCGTTTTCATAGAACTTCCGATAGCTTAGAGAATACAACACTTGAGCACTAGCCCCTTCTGATCCATCCTTGCCTCTTCATTGCCTGCAATTCCAATTTTATACGATTATATATCTACACAATTTTACATCGCAAAACAGCGCAACCAATTTGAACAACCATGTTGATGGAATGAGGTTCATGGCAGTGTTTCCCACATCATTCCGTCTCTACCTAGAAACACATCTGAGAACTATCCAAAGACTGAGAGGCAGTGGCAATACACCCACAAAAAAGCTGCTTCAGTCGGACACTTATTCACAATTTCATAAACAATGAGGCAACTAGTAAACCTTATGCGTTTCAAATGATAAGAATGGTTCAACCATCAAACAGAGTACCTTTTCTCTACTGGCAATTATAATTATGTAATTGCTCTACTTGAGGATCAAATCTGATGGCACTTGCATCATTTCTTCCTCCACATTTATCATACTGCATAGTCTCCACCTCATACACCTTGTGATGCTCATCACTGAGATACTCCAGCTTATACTCATTTGTCTATTTATTCATTTTATATTTTTGTTTATTCTTTCTAAGTTGACCTATCATGCGTTCAGAAAATCAACAATAAAAGAAAGTATATGGACACCATTTCACAAACCATAAGAAGTGACATTCACAAACCTTCAGGAGGCTGAGCAAGTTTACGATTTTGGGGTGACACCATTTCTTTCTTCAATTGAGTCAATATGTCCTCCATGGTGTACTCCCTTTGCCAATTAGCAAGCATAGGAAAAAGACTAGGTTCAACCTGTTATTTTGGTCATCAATGAGACTATCTTTATCCAACCATGGCACAAAAGTAAGAAAATATAACATCACTTACCACTCCAGTTTCAGGATTGACGCAAGTCATGTTTATCCGGCTTTGAAACCTTACACTTGGTGGATTATCTGGATAATCCTTTCCACAAAACAATTTCAACTGGTAGATACGCCCCTCATGAACAGTCTGGCAAGCAGCAAAAACATATTATTATTCTTCTGAAAAAATTATGAGAACTACACAACATCAATGAGTTTCAAATCATATTCTACATTTCATGGACTGAGGTTCAGTAGTATGCATAGAGCCATTGAACAGATTTCACTGCCAAAAACTGAAGACAAAAATTTGCCCTGCTAAGTCAGTACTTGCCCTGCCCCTTTTTGGGTTGGTGGTCAAAGTAAGGCAGTCCTGTTTTAGGATTTTTGTGGACAGAACTGAACAGAAAAAGAAGGAACTGGCAGCAGAGACACTAAGGCTCTGATACCATGTGAAATTACAGGAAGAGAGATAACAGAGAAGAAGTCTGAAAAATCAGCTTGATTATTCCCTCTAATGGCAATTTATACTGAACATGTGATACAAAATAGGAAAGAATATTAAATTTTTACAGCTATATATACAGAGATTCTAATGCGCCTAATTAAGATGATATCTCAACAAATGCTAAAAAGACATTAGTCAAATGAGTTCTGTAACAGTAAGGTAATTAACCATTGTTGACTTCTGAAGGAAACAATTAAAAAATCAACTCCTTAAGCAGTATAAGACTTTTGACAATTTAAACAACATTCAGTCCTATTCTTTCTTAAAATAAAAAAAAAACAGCTAAATTTTCATGAAAACATAAGTAAAGTAACATTGGTGTATCAATAGTGTAAAGAAACAAGAATGGAGAGAAATCGATAATTTCATTGATAGTAGAAAACCTTATATATACAACTCTATGAATATAAAATAGGAAACAAATATATAAAAAATAGGAAACAATACTAACTAGCAAATAAATCTCTATCTATCCCTAATTACCTAAATCAAATTAATTAAGAATATTATTCAAATATCTCTCAATATCTCACAACACTCCCCCTCAAGTTGGAGTATAGATATCGATCATGTCCAACTTGTTACAGATGTAAAAAACAGAGAGCTCCAAAACCTGTATCACAAAAGGCCTCACACCACACTAATGTAGATCCAACCAGGTAGAAAATATCATACGAACCAACAAAACCTATAACACAAAAGGCCTCACATCACACCAATGTAGACCCAACCAGATAGGAGATGATGTTGTACAATCTGAGGAGAGTCAAGCGAGACATATCGACAACAAAATGAATCACTCATGGTGACCCAATTCTGACAAAAAGATGCTCACTTAGACATAACTCTCGGATCGATTTCCATATAGGGTTCCATTGGAACCTATGGCTCTGATACCATGTAAAGAAACAAGAATAGAGAGAAATCGATAATTTCATTGATAGTAGAAAACCTTATATATATACAACTCTATGAATATAAAATAGGAAACAAATATATAAAGAATAGGAAACAATACTAACTAGAAAATAAATCTCTACCTATCCCTAATTACCTAAATCAAACTAATTAAGAATATTATTCAAATATCTCTCGATATCTCACAACAAATAGCATGATATGATGAGAATCAAGTCATATTCCTTAATCAGATGAATAATTGAATATGAGAATATTACTTCACCCATCAGCTCTAGCTTCTAGCGTTCTACCTAACAATAGTCGCTATGGCAATCAATTGATTCTCATGACAATTAAGTGACTGGACAACATAAAATATTAGTTTCAATCTAATGTTAAAAAATAGATCCAAATTTAAGTTCACAAGCGTAGGTGAAAACAATATGCACAACCAAAGTGAGGCAGTAAGAATGAAACAATGAGACCGTACACTTGGTGGTCCAATTATAGTTCCTGTCCATGATTGCATGAAGATATCTTCAGCATCATCCATTCCATAGCTGACAGTTCCATCTCCAATCCCCTTCTCTCCTCTCTCAAGTTCTTCCAGTAATCTGAAATTCCTAGGCACTGCAAGCAGTGACAAATGTTAGTCTCATAATCATAGCTTATGAATAGTTGCAAGCTCATAATTGGAATTCTCCATTCAATTAGAAAGAAGCAACCAGTATTGAAACTTTGCTGATGGAAGATATGCACTCCACTTCTCTCAGGCACAGGGAAGCATAACTAGGCTTAATTTTATGAAACTTATCTCAATTTCATAGCGAAATGAATTTCTATGGCACATTTAAGTACAAGATCAGGTTCGAAAAGAAAAGCACAAAGCAAGCATAAAATAATGTAAATGTTCCAGGGGGAATACCATATGCATTACTGTATTGGAAAGCGCAAATCTCTTGTATTGCAGCACAATATACTGTCACCTACCACATACTAAATGCAGGCTTTCTCTAAGTTTGTTCAATACCTTGCAGCTAGCCAGCTACACAACCTACTGTTCTGGACATTGGAAGGAAGAGGTTGGAATGCAAACACCCAAGCACAGATGATCCATCCCAAACTTTTCACTTCATAAATCACAGCGCATTTATAGGAAACTACATATCCAATCGAAGGATCAAACCTTAGACTCCAAAATTTTAACAAAACACTTCTTATTACCAATCAATTCATTATCGTTTTCATTTTTTAAACCAATGCCCAACTTTGCTATAATAATAATAATAATTTCGTCCTCCACATCAAACAAAGTAATCCTTGCCAATTTTAAATATCATATCATTCACACACTCCCACTATTCAAATCCCTACAGTTGCATTTACTTAAGGAGGAAAAAGAAAAAAAAAACAAAACAAAAAGATTCTGCAGGATCCGTAAATTAAAGTCAAGTACCACTGGAGATGAACAATAACAAGCAAGTACAGAATGCTAAGACATTCAAATCAATTAAAAATGCCAAATCAAATAATTGAAAAATCTAGGGTTTATGGTTCAAGGTTGACTCACCAACAACTCTTGATCCTTCGGAGCCCATTGTTGCAGGAATGTTGAATTTGAGAACAGTAAGGTTAGGGTTTCTCTATAGCTAGAGAGACAGCGAGGAGAAAGGAAGGCAGGTACAAAAAGAGAGAACAAACAGCGAAAGAATAAGAGTGAATGGAGGTGATTAAAAACTAAAAAAGAGAGTTATTTTATGGAGTTCGACCACTGTTTCGCAGCATACACGACTCCCTTGGTGAGGTCCCACTTACGCATGTAAAATATTTTCTGTAATTGCAAAACGACCCTTTTTTTATTATTTTTTCAATTTCTTTCCTCCCTTATTTCATTTAAGTAATCATATTAGCCGCCAAAATTACAACGGTTTGCGGTTAAAAAAAACTGACAATTTTCTACATATGTGCATTTAAAAAATAGAAGAGAAATTTATTTTATAATTTTTGTTGGAAATTATTTGTGAAGTTTTGATTACTCTAAAATATTGTTGAATGAATAAACGATAATGTATAAATTTTCCTTAAGCAAAATATTAAATTTGAAGTTTATGAATAAAAAAATTTAAACTAGAAGAATTTTACATCTTCGGTCCGACCCAACTCAAACCAAATTAGTCGAAACTATAAAAATTCTTTATACTGAATCCCTCGTATAGAGGAAAAAAACTAAAATGCTAACATTGTAATTCTTGATTGAATAAATAACATTTGCACTAATTTATTCCATTTTCTTTAGCAAGCCCAAACCATTCAGCTATATCTCCATCGTCAGTTGTTTGGATGTAGTGAAATCCTGTTAGGGTTTCAGCATATCTTAATTCTTCGTCACAATCTCCGGTTCTTGTACCGGTTTTACTCTTCTTCAACATCTCTAGCTTCCATCTCTCTCTTTTCTGCATTTTGGGATGTTGAAAAAATTGTGATTATGAACTATTTTGAGAGAATTATTCGGGTGGGTCCCACAACTCGATTTTGGGAAAAAGATCCGGATATATGTTCTTTGACATAAGGACTATGAATTAATGTATTCATATGCTCAAAATGGAAAATATGTGAATAGAAATTGAAACTCAAAGTAAGCTTCATGATAAGGAGATTTAAAGGTGGAAAGTGAGTGGAGTTTGTCCCACATCACTAAGAATTAAAGTTGGACTTGTGTTTATATATAGAAATGCTTTCTTACATGGGTAAGAAAAATAGAATGAAAGGCTCTCTCTTGCACGCTCAGGCGCAGGGGGGGTGCAAATCCATGGGCTGGGATGGGTCAATGCGTGGGTGCGGGACCTGCGTACACGAATGTCGGCCCAAAATCTCGTGGTCCTGAACAAGCCCAATTTTTTCAATGATCCACACGGCTAGGCCACCGACACGCCCGTGTGGATCCACACGGTCGTGTTGATGTGTCTGCAGGATGAGTGAGCAAGGCAGATCCACACGCCCATGTGGATTTTATTCCAAAATGGACTTTTGAGTTTCATGTCTTTTGGAATGTCATTTCTGATGTTTCAAATATTAATTTCACAATTATTTGAGAGTTACAAAGGCATTATTAGCAGCCTTTAAAGGAAATTAATTACAATTAATCCATTGTCTCCTCCATCTAGTATAAATAGGTGGTTTAGCCTTGAATTTTCAAGTTGTTGAAAATAGCATACTTTGATTGTTTCTTTCTTTCTTCTCCTTCTTCTTCTCAAGTGATAGAGGTTGTGACAAAGCAAAGTTCGTTGTAAGTAGGTGTTGTATGTTCAACAACTACTTGGAATCTGTTGTATCCTGGGAGACAAACGCCGGTTATCCTAAACACCCGTGTAGGAGGCGAATTTGTCTTAAGGAAACTGTGTGCTACACAGGCCT